>JAEMWC010000077.1:15000-30000 GCA_016490735.1 Pachyseris speciosa
TCCTCTGAAAAAAAATCTTAAGCATCGATCCTCGCCAAAAGCAATTGAAATTAGAAGAAACTGACAACGCCATCATAAAGAGCATACTCTCAAGCCTTAGGCAAAATTTTCTTTTGTTCCTACCTCAAATGGTCGTTGAGCAGGAAGCTGACAAACTTTTCAGTTAGATTTTCTACTGCCGCATTTTTTTAGGAAAAAGTAATCATGGCCATTTTTTAAAACACTATTTATTAAACTACAACTTCGCTTAAAAATATTCTTGGAGAAAGGTTCTAGTAAACTTTTAGAGCGAATATTAAACTTCGGTCCGTTCTGGTCACGTGACCGATGACGTCACAGCATTAAAAATCACAAAAATGTATATTTCATAAAAATATCTACCAATATCCAAATTTTTGTTTCCTCGCCTTTAATGCAACGCGAGATAGCACTTGTACCCAGACTCCCACTTTTTGAAAATTGTATATACCTCCCTTAATATTTATATTTTGTTCGGTACCCGGGCAGTCCGAAAAGGCTCACACCATTGTGCTTCAAACCACGTTGACTGCTTTTTCAATAACAAAATAATTTCGTCACAGTGAGCAAAAACGCACTTGTGAGCAAAGTCACGTGACCAATGACGTCATCGCCCTTAGTCTTGTACAATAATTAGTTTATGGTAAGACATATCTAGACAACGTGGGGGTCTTGCTGCCCTCAAACTGACCAAGTTATTTGGGATTGACGATTTTCCAGCTGCAAAGAATTCTGGGAAGGTTCTTATTATAATTATATATTGTTATTTAATTGTTATTATTATTATTATTATTATTATTATTATTGTTATTATTATTATTATTTTCTGGAAGTTAAAAGAAACTGTGGGAGCGGATTTAAAGCCACCTTAAATTTTCGAAAATTTACCAGTGGATGGGGAGGTTCTTGTCACGAGTAATAAAAGAGCTTAAGCAACAACAAGGACAACGCTCAAACCAATAGCTGTAACTAGCAAAAACAATCGCTCTGCACGTGCGTTTTACATTTTGGTACATTTCTTTGCCGTCCTCTGAACAACAGCGTAAACCGTGAGAACGTGAGGGACAGTAATTCTATACTTTTTTTTTCTTTCTTTATTTAGTTATTTCCTTTTGTTTTACTTCAACGCAAGTTGATATAGTTAGGAAAATCGCCAAAAAGTTATAAGAAGAAGTTATATTTTGAAATTAATACCATCGTCGACGCTTAAGCTCCCTGCCATCTAAGGCATACGGACTAGATTTGAAAAGTCCTAGTCTAAATGGTCTACCGTTTGTGGTTTTCTTCTAAATTGCTCTTGTAATTTATTGTTTGTTCCTCGCACATTCCAGAGCTGTCGAGAAGCTGCTCGCAAAAGCCGGAAGTATTTTGAACGTCCCTAAAAGTGATGGCATCACCACACTTCATATTGCAGCTATCAATGATCATCGAGAAATAGCTAAGGTCCTTCTACAACAGGTATGAATTCAAGGTTATTTAAAAAAAATCATTCGTAATTCATTAAGGAAATACAAATTAAAGAACTTAATGTTTAATCGGTGTTTTTAAATTTACATTTGATATAACACCCTCCAGTGGTAAGTTAGTTCTTTGACGTTGACTAAGGTTTTGTTAATGGCTACTATAGCGTCACAAGGAGCTGCGAGGGAAAACATTTTCAGCAGCAGCAACTGTTTGAGTTGTTTTCTTTTCTCTTAGCCTGGTGTCGATGTTAATGTTCGTACAGAGGTGAATACCACTGCTCTTCATCTAGCAGCTCATAAGGGATACTCAGTCATGGTTGAGATACTATTAGATCACGGAGCCAATGTAAACGCCTTGGATAGAGATAGAGACACGCCACTACACCTCACCTTGGCTAAGGAGTCCGTTTTCAGAACAAATATAGCCCAGATGGTATGTTTACTTTGCAAATCTAAGGCACTTATGGAAGTCGTTGGTCATCATAAGCACGTACTATTATCTCAGTTAAGTGGTAGCATTTAGAAGGCAGTGACGTTAAGTATTTGGTTTTGTTTGCTTCGCCTCCACTCGTAAAATGGGAAAGGAGCACGTAATGGAACCCATCCACTGTTCATAAAGAGTAGGAAACGGAGCCGTGTTCCCGGTCTTGTGCTATCACATATCTCAGGGTGGGGCAGAGGCTGTGTGATGGTCTGACCACATGTCCCCTTACAACACTTAGCAGTTGGTTTCGGGAAACAAAGGGTCCCGGGGCTGCAAGCCCTCAAGCTCTTGGACTTCTGGCATGCAGTACCCTCTTTGGGTAGTCGAAAAAAGGGCAAGCCATCACCAGCGCTTTAAGATTCATCAGTCTCGCCGATCTATTGGCGTGCGTTCCCCTCTATCTAGAAAGGGACTGCTAGCAGTCTATCATACTCTTGATAGAACGGGGAGGACTAAAGCGTGGAATTTAATGACATTTTTCATTGAATTTTCAATGTATTTCTCTTGCCTTTTTTAATAGCATACTCTTCGAATGTTGTTAAGAGGAGAAGACAGGCGATGTTATGCGGCTGTGTCCCGCTGTCTGTTAAGCTACGGAGCTGATGTACTGCAGAGGAATAACAAAGGGGAAACACCGCTGGACAGGTGTTCAGGCACAGAAGTTGAGCAACTCGTTCGGAACATGGCAGCCTCAAAAGGGTACCACCTAATTTGTTTAATGCCAGCTCAGGCAATAATTGTACACTGTGATTTCTTTTACAGTGAAGAATGCTGTGCAATCATCACGTAGTTAGCGTAAATTGACTAAAGAAAGAATTCCTTTTGGCCAAGGAGACCTAGACTTGACTGATCCTAAGGCCACGATTGTGTAAAGTTGAGGTTTAACGGGGAGACTACCTCTTGTTTACCATTTTCTTATCCATTTGACACTCGTACCCTACACTCAAAGGTTTCGAGTATCATTAATGTCGAGGATTTCTGTGTTTAGATATAAAAAGAGAAAGGTGACAAATTTTGGATACAAATCACAAATGATTAATTATTTAACAATTTAGCCACATGCGGTTACTTAAGTTTGAAACCCTGAAACACTAGAACAAAGGCTTACCCATGAGTTTCAGAGAATGACAAACTCTATACTTTAAGAGCATTACAAATAGCATTGATAGCACTAAATCTGAGTATACCACATTGAAAATGAACTTAAATTAAACCGATAACAAAAGGCAACTGCGGGAAATTGAATATTTCATGTTAGAATGCTCGTAAGCTTTTGGACAAACTGCCAACACGAATGTTTATGCCAGCCGGTGCTTCCACTTTTCTAAAAATTATTATTATCATCATCATCATCATCATCATCATCATCATCATTATTATTATTATTATTATTATTATTATTATTTTATGCAGATCTTCTCAAGTTAAGAAAGTTCCAACCTTTGGAGGTACTGTCCATTCAGCGGTGCAAACTGAGCCACTAAATGAGATCAACTCGGCCTCAACAGAGACAACAGGAAATGAAGGTAATGAAGAGCACAATGATATGGGTGAAACGACTGAAGGGAGAAGCAGTGCCAGCCAGCAGGGACAAAGTACCCAGACATCAAACGACGACGCTGCACTGGAGCCAACAAATGTGACCAACCCAGTCCCAACAGACGCAGTTGCAAATGACAGCGTGGAAGGCCGTGATGCTGATGGTGAAATGATTGAGGAAAGCAGTGGTGTCGGGCAGCAAGAACAAAATCGCCAGTTGTCACACGGCGTAGCTGCAAACCAATCTACAAAACAAGAACAGTCCGAAGAACACGGAGAGGATAGAGGGGAGGATGTATCGCTAGATAACAACCTTATGGCTCATTCCATGCAACAGATTCATGTACGGGCATAAGAAGGAGCACGGCAAGATATGCGGTTGTAATAGCTAACAATTATTAACAGACTGGGATTGGGGGGGGGGGAGGGGGGATAATGGTGGATATTCTGACCGAGTATCGAGGAGATGAGGTAGAAAATGAGGTGCTAAATAACATTTCCAGTAGTTTTGACAAGACTGATTTTAACAATTTAAGAGAATTTGTAAAACTGTTTTGCACTATCTATAACTCTCACCATATATTAATATTTTTATCATACTATTTGCCTACTTCATGTACTATTTTAACTCTCTCTCTCTCTCTCTCTCTCTCTCTCTCTCTCTCTATATATATATATATATATATATATATATATATATATATAAGTTGATTTGCAGAACTGTTGTCAGAGTGCTCAATAGAAAAACTAGAGCATTAATATTTGAAGACAGTCTGATCAACTGAAGATTTGACTTGGCATATTTATTACTATATAGTTTCGTACCGCACAACCTGTACGGCACTCATCAGATAAATAGCCATTTGGCTATTTATCTGATGAGTGCCGTACAGGTTGTGCGGTACGAAACTATATAGTAATAAATATGCCAAGTCAAATCTTCAGTTGATCAGACTGTCTTCAAATATATATATATATATATATATATATATATATATAAGTACAGTAAGGTAGGGAGGGGATGTATTAGCAACTGATTGCCTTAATTACTTAGGATCACCAGCCTATTCCCGTTTGGATGGCGATTCATTAGAGATTTCTGAGAAATACAAAAAGACAAGGTTAATTTGGGAACAGAAATCAACAACTAAGTAATTAAGTGGCTTCCTGGCTGAGCCACATTTTCACTCAATTACTTAGTTGTTGATTTCTGTTCCCAAATTAACCTTGTCCATATATATATATATATATATATATATATATATATATATATATATATATATATATATATACAAACACATGACTCACAGTGAGCAAAAATACAATTATGGAAAGACGAAATACTATATATATATATATATATATATATATATATATATATATATATAGTATTTCGTCTTTCCATAATTTTATTTTTGCTCACTGTGAGTCATGTGTTTGTGCGTGTGTTTGTCTTTTTAACTTTCGTATCTCCGTGCGGCCATGTAATATCCTCTATTTATACCTTAAAAAAAGAATAATGAAAACGCGTACAATAAAAGTGTGTAGCAGTTGACAAATAATCATTCTGGAAATGTGCTTTCAACTTTGCATCAGTGGACGAAATGCAAAATTGAGAACAATCAATTGTAGTTATGGACTTTGGAATTCTACTGTTTAAAAATACTTTCTCGGTGCTCGCTGACACTGTTCTCAAGTTTTCAATTGAACTCCGATTAACTAAGAGCATTTGCTTTCCCCACCTTTGCTAGGAGAATGTTGTTCTCGAAATTACCAATCAAGTGCAGCAGGAATTGCCCACTGCAGATGTCTCAAATGACCGTGTGAATACAATTAAATTATTGAAGAATATTGGCAACGTGGCAAACGATGAAAATGATGTTTCGGACGATAAAACCTCGCCATCACTGGAAATTCCGGCCGAAGAAAACCAGGAAACGAACGAAAAGGAACCAGAAAAGACACGAGCAGGAACTGAAAACATGGATGTGAATGAGGAGACAGAAGACAAAGGGAAAAGACCGAAGTGTCGAATCTGTGAAGAAAATGTGGCTGATGTGGCATTTAAACCCTGTGGTCATATTGTTATTTGTGCAGGTGTCCTTTTCGTTTCTGTTGTTATTGTTATTGTTGTTGTAGCGGTCGCTGCTGCTGGAATTGCTGTTTATCGTATTTGTCACTACCGTTGTTGCTAACTGTATATCCCACTTTAGTCGCTTTTGCAGTCGTTGCAAGTGAGGACTAAAGTGGTGACGTCACAAAAAACTTTCAGCCTTTCCTTACACTTTGAGAGCGAGATATTAGCACCTTTACGCTCTGCTGACTCCATACAAATCCTTCTAAATTTTACTAAGATCATAACGTTATGAACCAAGTCAAATTTAGAAGAATTTGTATGGAGTCAGCAGAGGATAACGGTGCTAATATCTCACAACCAATTTGCCTTTAATGCTTTTGGCAAGTTAGCATTTTTAATCTTGCTCTTTCTGAAAATCTCAACAAATCCCATAATTTTAAAAATTCTAATATTTGTGACTTCACACTAGCACTCTATTGATGTTGCAAGTTTTGGCGAAGTCACAAGTCACTCATTATTATTTACTGCATAGAAATGCCGAATTCTATTTTAATTAATCAACAGGGGCAAAAAAAAAAAAAAAAAAACAGCAGGCAAAAGGGAATCATCTAAGACCCAGGATCTCGTAAAACTGTTTTGACCAACTTTGACCGATCTTACCTTGTAGAATGTTCACCTCGAATAAAACGATGCTTGGAATGCAAGTCCAAAATCAGGGGAAAGGCCAGAAAAGGTAATTAGAAAGACCTAACTTTTAGAGTTCCCTTACCAATTCATATGAAATTCACTCATTTATTGCTCATCCATCCATCCATCTAAACATCCGTCCATATCTTCGTTATTTCACTCATTCATTCTTTCATTCATTCATTCATTCACTCACTCACTCACTCATTAACTCACTCACTCACTCACTCATTCGTTCATTCATTCATTTATTCATCCACTCACTCATTCGTTCGTTCGTTTGCTCGTTCTTTCCTTCATTTATTCATTTATTCATTCATTCGTTCGTCCGTTTGTTCAATTGGTCGTTCATTCATTCGTTCATTAACTCGTTAATCACGAATTTATTTGTTCATGTTTATTTATTTATTTATTTCCGCGCAAAAAAAGTAATAAACAACACACAGGAACGCCTCAGCAGCACAGAGAAGCACCCATGGAAAAAAATTGGTATTAAACATTAATTTTTCTTTAATTTATCAACTGTTACTTTAAGATGGCACACCGGTAACAGCAATCAATAACAAGTCCCTGGCAGCAAAATACCAGATTCTGGAGGCAAAGATGCGGAAGTTGGAAGAATCCGTTGTTTGCTGCATTTGTGTGGAAAGAAAACAGAACATGATCTTCCTCTGTGGCCACGGCACCTGTCAGAGCTGCGCCCAGCAACTTAAGACCTGTCCTATTTGTCAGAAAGAAATTGAAAGGAAGATTCCAACATTTTAACTCTAAATTTTGAGCTTTTACTCCTAGTAATAGTGTTTTTAAACCGAATTTCCGCAGTAACTCTCGCTTAATGGTATTGTTTTACTTTGCTCTGTGATTGGTTGGCAATCCCGTGCCACTTTTTCAACCAATGAGAAGAAAAACCAAAACAAGTTGTGACTTGCGCAAGCCGCTTCCGGCGCTTGGCGTCGGCTGCAGGTAATTAGGGCCCTTAGGGCCTGGCTAAACTAGGAAACATTGTTGCGTAAACATTGTTGCGGAAACATTGTCGCGGAAGCAAATGATTCCCATTTTGGCCGCTCGGGAAACACCGTTGTGGACGTAAATCTTGCTTCTCGGACGCAAAGAAATGTTTTTGAATCAGGTCAAAAACATTTTTGCCTCCCGGACGCAAATTTTGCTTCCGAAACAATGTTTCCTAGTTTAGCCACCTGAGCAGCAATCCCAGGGAAACAATTTTTCCGCAACAATGTTTCCTAGTTTAGCCAGGCCCTTAAGCACCGACGACGACGAGCTCAGAGGACGACGACCGGAAGTAAAATTTCCCCTTACTGCGCTACTGCGTATGCTCGACTCGTCGTCCACTTGAAGTTTAGGACCAACCTCGTACCCAGGGTCTTCTTTCCCCTTGAGCAGAGGTCGGGAAACGAGCGACCCTAGAAAGATCCGATTTGAAGTCCGAAAATATCGGACTTCCGGCTGAACTACGCATGCTTAGGGTTCAGAGAGTTTGTAAGAGTTCTGTTTTACTTCCGTTTATTTGAATTGTTTGAAAAAGCCAATCAAAATCGTCAACCTATCGGTTCTTTCGAGAGTCGCTCGTTTCGTCAAGCCTGCACAGTACGGAGCGAAGACTCGAGGGACGAGAATGGTTCAGGACGTGAAAACGTCAGGTTTGCCGCCCTTAACTAACGTGAATATTTATTTATCTATTTATGTAATGTTTGAGGCAGAGAATTTATATCAAATAATCGAAATGAAAATTTGGTTATTTCTTTAACCTCTAAGCTTTGTATTTATTGGATTTTACTGAGAATTTGGTGCAGAATTCGTTGCTACTAACCAAGATTTGGGGTAACTTATATTTGTTGTGGAATTTGCGTGTCAACAAAAGTAGAAAATTAAACAAATTCAGAAATTGAAAAATGACTCTATATTTCATTTTCTCCTGGTTCGTATCTATATGTAGGTTTTCGCTTATGTTTTTAGAATACATTTTTATACCGTGAAAGTCGTTTTAGATTGTATCGGGCAGAAAATCGGCATCCTTCATCACATTTATCTCTTCGAGGGAAAACCTGTCGAATTCTTCGTATGGGAAAATGTGATTTTTCGGCATAAGTTCCTCATGTAGGACTGAAAATTCGTTGTCATATATAGCACCATTACCGTAGCTCAAAGTCTTACGTCATCCTACGTCAGTGTTTCTCTACTTCTGCTGCTGGCTAAAATAGCTTAGAATTGTTTTCCGCAGCCTCTTCTTGCTGACTTGAGTTCGTCCTCCAGACTTGGATCTTTTTCGCGAAGTACTGGTCCGCATGAGGTCCTCTGAAATGGCAAGATCGTGATTTTTCGCCAGTTGTGAGTACTATATTTCACTGCCAAGCAAAGCGGAGCTTCTGGTTTGTTCATTTTATCAGGCCTGTGTTTCTCGAAGATTTTCTAGAATTTCACCGGGCATTGGGAGCTTCTCACTACCAGTAGCGAAGAGTTTTGGACAGAAAGGTCGATTATGCCCAGTTTCAATACTGCCTTGCTTTGATGTGGATCCTTTGTCCGTCCGCCAAACGGGAAGTTCTCTGCCTGTTTCAGGATACCTTTCCAGCAGTACATCTCGCCAGCACAGCTTTCGATTTGGACTCATCTCTGGCTCGAAATCTTAATAAGCGAAAAAAGAATCCACCAAAGGACCAGGGAAAACCGGAGAACCCGGAGAAAAACCTCTCGGAGCAAAGAAGAGAACCAACAACAAACTCAACCCACATATGACGCCGAGTCCGGGAATCGAACCCGGGCCACATTAGTTGAAGGCGAGTGCTCTCACCACTGCGTCATCCCCGCTCTCCTGCAGGACCAGCAAGTCTTGGCCAAGGTACTGCCAGACTTCTGAGAGCTTTTTTTCTTCTTCTTTTAATTCCTGAGTAGCGTTTGCCTTGTTGCCGAAACCACTTTGAACGAGGTTCTTTCGTTTTACGGCGAGGACTTTACAACTGTGGGAAAATTCGTCATCTTGAAAGACGTTGAAAGGTACGTAACTTCTTCTTAGAAAAGTAGTGTTGGAAGGCTGTTTTAAATCAAGTGAGCGAACTCATTTCGTACTAGCACTCTTCGCCATTTTCCTTTCTAATATCTTTAAAAAAATCTTGAAAGTAGTTTGTCGAGTTCCTTTGCAGTCATCAGTACTGGCTTTCCGAACGTCTAGTTTCGTTTATTGTACCACACAAACGCTTTAGAGCTTTCATGTCGGACTTTGTTTGCTCGACTTCTCTGCTGAAATACAGTCTTCTAGTTCTTTGCTGTCATTGTTGTCCGTTCAGGTTTAGCAACACTGTTGTAACAACCTAGCCTGCTTATCTCGCTCATACGCGGTGTTTCAGTCGGTGGAGGTAGTTCACCATCACTCTTCGTTTCTTTGAAAACTTTCAATTCAAGGCTGAAACAATGTTTTTCAAAGTCAGCCACCCAGTCTGGAGATTTAAAGCGAATTTTTGGAAACATTTCGTTCTCGTCCGCCATCTTAATTTCAAGTTGAAAGGGAAACAAACACGGGATCATTCGGGAAAATACCCGGTCCAAAAATTATAAAATTTTGAACAATTTAATTGGTCGATTTTAGTTATTGGCACTCCGACTGCCTGTCAGTCGTGTAGTAAATGTTATATCCAATACATTAAACGCCATTTTACGTAACGCTTAAATCCCGATCATATATTGCGTACGCATGAAATCATAAACAGATATATCGTTGTTAGCCTTAGCTCCTGCACCAAATTCCGTCGTTCTCCCAAACACAAAGAAGCTTGGAAAGCAAAGCCAAATCTATCTTGAATAGAAAAAAAAAAAAAAAAAAAAACTTTCTTCAGGTTATTGACCTCAAAAGAGGAGAGCCACAGACTCACAGTACGCGTACGCGGACTCCATTTAAATTTGCGCCAAAATCCGCGCAAATACCAACCGTTCAGTCGTCCAAAACTATTGGGGTGGGGGTTAGGGAGTCCGTGCATTAGAACAACTCATAGGGGATGTCTCATGCAGGAAATTGTTTTGCTTTGGAGGAAGGTACCAGAGTTTTACCTCAACCGTACCTCAAAATTTTTCCCGGTGTCTCTTTCGATATAAAACAGGACATGTATGAAAAGAGGCAGAATAAACCCTTCTACACCGCCCCAAACTGGCTACGCCCTCGCATGTTTTCTGTGAGAAACACACGATTTCCCTTTGCTTTCAAGACCTTTTGGCCCATATTTCCTTGATGGGCAACCAAAGCATTATCGTTGAAGAACTTTATCCAACCAAACTGAATATGCAAATACACGCAAATCATTCGGGAGTCAAAGGGTTTTAACCGAATTCAGGATAGACTTGAGTGATGTTTCACGTTACGTTCCAAAAGAGGTTTATTGGTTGTTGAAACGATGGCTGCTTTTATTCGGTGGTAGGTAATCTTTGTGGCCAGAAAACATCGCCATATAAGAACTTATAATGAGCTTATTTTTTACTGAAATGTATTTTTTGTTTGTTTGTTTTTCTGCCATTCTTCTTGACATTTATCTTCTGCTTAAAAATCCTCATGATCTAGCAAACAAACAAACAAAAAACTTTTATTTAAAGTACATATACATGGGACAACATCGTCACTTTATTTGTTATTTATTTATTATTATTACATACAAGCAGGGCCCAGTTGTTCAAAGCATGATCAAGCTAATCCTGGGTTAAATAGAAGGCACATTGTGTAGACCTCAAATGAAACGATTTTGAACGTATTGGAAATTATTCGCGATTAATAGCTTTACCGCCCATCAGATTGTAGAAACTGGTATTAATAAAGTCTGCTTTGTTGTTGTTTGTTTGTTTGTTTGTTATTGTTGTTGTTTTTTTTTTTTGGCAAATCATACAATGACTGAATTGTAGAAACTGGTATTAATAAAGTCTGCTTTGTTGTTGTTTGTTTGTTTGTTTGTTTGTTTGTTATTGTTGTTGTTGTTGTTGTTTTTTTTTGCCAAATCATACAATGACTGAATCCCCTTTCCCCTTGGCTTGGCCCCAGGGCACCTTCGGCCTTCCTCTGACAACGTCTGGTTGTCCCAATGGAGCTGGATTCAATGGCACGCTCAGTCACCGTTACCAAGAGAACGAAAGGAACTGAATATATACAAAATCTGCTAGTGGAAACTCCAGTAAATACCGCAAAAGCTGTATTAAGCCCCCCCCCTCCCCCCGAAACCTCATTAACGGGTGGCTTATAAGAGAGGGGGGCTTAATGGAGAGGGGAGCTTATTTCAAATCTTAAACACGCCGTTTTGGTATTAAATAGTTTTTGTGCAAAACTCATATAACGGCATTGAAACTTTATTATTTCATCAAGAATGGCAAACAGTATTATGTGTTTGAGGGTATATTCGTTTAAAAACAAACCAATTGGGCAGCATGAAGTGGATATCGTGTAAGAGGGAATAGGAGGGACTAATAACAAAATCTCATGACCTAAAGCGGGGGTAAGGGGCTTATTAGATAGGGGGTGGGGGTTAATAGAGAGGAGGGGCTTAATAGAGCTTTTACGGTATTTCACAACGGAACATAGGAACACCACAAAAATAGCCGCTGTTTAAATATTATTTTGTGTATTTTCAAATTAGCCCAAGCAGCCTCGTTCGAGATAAGATATTCTATTGAATTTTATTCCCAAGATCGAGGTTAGTTGGGCCAATTTGAATGTACACAAAACAATATTTAACTAGCGGCCATTTTTGCGTAGTGTCTATAGCCCATTTGTTTTGATACAAACCTCTCTGTCTTGCTCTTGCAAATGTGAACTACTTAGCATAAGGACAACCTGATTTACAAGAGAAACGCAGTGAAGTCTGTATCAAAACAAGGTCACCGCCAGCCTCGTTTCTATTCATAGGCCAGGCCACTCTGCATGCAATTGTAAGATGGGAGACCATACTGAAAAAAAAAAGTACAAACAAACAAACAAACATCCGAAGGATAGTAAGTTCGCGCAAGTGTCTGACTGAGATAATAATATGCATGGCGGAAGCAGTGTAGTGTGCAAAAAGGTCCACGACATACATGTCCTTAATTTTCAGCCGTGCATCTTAACGCTCAAAGTGGCTCGAACGATCGAATTCGGCAGGAATATGAAGCTTGATTACTGTTACCACAGGTTGACCACCCTATTCAAAGGTGACAGACCGCAAACAAATGTTGCTTCTAAAAATATCTGCATATAATAACTGTTCATCAGTAGGATACCTAAAATGTGTGCAATTCCACAATTGGTTTCGGCTCCATCAAATCCAATACCAATTGCAGAACATTTTAGGAGGAGCCACCCACACTGTGAGCACACTTATTGACAATACATATTAGCAAGGAAAACAAGTAAAATAATATGAGTGTGTTGACATGTGAAAACTACGGAAATGCAAAGAAATGTATGGTGGTTACGAATAAGACACTGAATAATATAAGTTTAAACGCGTCTTGGTCTAGAAATCGCAATAAAGTGAAACAAATGTTAATACACTGAAGAGTAGTGGGTGTTTCGAAAACTCAGACCCCCGAAAAACTCAGACCCCTGGGTGTCTCGAAAACTCAGACCCCCGAAAAGGTAGACCCCTGGGTGTCTCGAAAACTCAGGCTTGCGAAATTGTTTGCTTTGAATCGCCGTTTCAAATATTGAGACGATACTATGAGGAACACTTTGCTTCAGAGCGCTAGCCGACCGAATATTCCGAAAAGTCAAACGTTTCGCCATAAAAACGTTTCGCTGCAATGAGCGGATGTTCATAACATGAACAATTAACCTCAAAATTATATTTTAAAAAAACAAGAAAAAAGGAAAGAAAAGCCGACAAAGAAACAAGGAAACAAACGAGAGTAAATAGTTTGAAAGCCGTGTTTTAACAGGGGCGGTAAATTTTCCCTCGGTGATAAAAAGAAATCTCGAAATTCACACTGATAATATTCCAGGTAAAATGCAAGTATTCCTTCACTTATTCAAGATCACGGTACAGTGCGTGATTGCTAGATCTGTTAATCATTACATCTGCTACGTCACGTGTATTTTTTCGAGCCACCTTTGTATTTTTTCCATTCCAGACGTGGTGGACCGAAATTGATGTGCCTTTTCTGCAAATACTCAGCTTAGATCATGAGTTTTATGTTGCCGTGCTTTACACTGGAGACAATTAATCCTACAGTTACTGGATTGCCTTCATTTCATTACAGCGACCTTGAAGAAATCGGCGTTGTAGGACATGGCTCATTCGGTGCCGTGTTAAAAGCCAAACATCGCTCACTCAATGACGTAGGCGCGGTTGTAATAAAAAAGCTTGTAGACTCTGACGTCAACAGTACAGTAACGACAAGAAGGAGTCACGTAGCAGATGTGATGTTCTTCAGGATATAGCGTGAGCTTGAATGAATGTGTTCGGTCATTGTATCGTGACATCGTTATGGGGAAAGGATCACGCAACGCACCCTGGTATTACTAAACATGGACGGCTCTAAAGCAAAGTGTTCGTCATAATATCTTTTCCACATTTGAAAACAAACGATTTCGTTAGGTCTGAATTTTCGAGACACCCAGGGGTCTGAGTTTTCCGGGGGTCTGAGTTTTTCGGGGGTCTGAGGTTTGAGTTTTCGACGGGTCTGAGTTTTCGAGACACACACACAGAAGTACGCTACAAGGCATGCAACTAGCCGCCGAAAAGCCACGACCTCTTACACTTCAAACAGAATTAACGCCAAATTATTGAAAATCTCACCTAACTGACGACGGTTCCTAATCGATGAGAAGATGCCTCAATTCTTCACCCGATTTGACCTTCATCCTTCATAATAATTCCCGAGAAATTCGCTGCTGAAGCCGTAACGGCTCTAAACCACAACCAAACTCTGATTGGCCAATTTGAAACGACCCGCATGGCTCGAATTCCTTTGATTTCGAGATTTGTCAAGTCAAGTCTCCTACGCAGCCGTTCTTTGTCTCGTCACGCAACGCTCCTCGCCTCGTTAGTGGCGAGGAGCGTTGCGTGACGAGACAAAAAAAGGCTGCGTAGGAGACTTGTTTTAAGGGCCCCTTTATATGATCTCGGGTACCCGAGACAACCCTCCTCCCCGAGATAACTTTATCGAGCGTTTATATGAGAATTGCGTCACCGAGACAAAGTTGACCCTACTTAGTTACTCAAAGCACGTCTCAAATTTGCCCTTCTTTCTTTGTATTTGGTCGCTCATTGATTGAATATCGTCAATGTTGATTGAAAATTTCCTTCCTAGGTTCATTTTTGCTTCAATACTTCTTTTTATAAAAGGACCAGAGAGCCATCAGCCAATTCGAAGTTTATAACGTGTCACGTAACCTAGCTTCGTACCTAGCTCTGAATCATTTTCTTCCCCGTTCTATCTGATCACTGTGGGTAATGCTGGCTTTTAAAATGTAATTCCTTGAAATAAATTTGCTTTTTTTAACCCAAAAATTGGACCGAAATACCTTTTTTTGCGAACGCGCATATTTAATTTTCGGCTGTTTCGTCCCGGGTAGGCGAAACAAAGGGTTTACATGAGAAAAAGTTGTCCCGCTTGCCAGGGTTACCCTACCTGCCGAGGCGAGACAACTCGCCTACCCGAGTTGTCTCGCCCACCCGTGTTGTCTCGCCCATCTCATGTAAACGGTTGGTAGAACTTTTCAAAGGAATAAGTTAAAAAATAGCTCGCCCAGGGTAACTCGGGGGGAG
>JAEMWC010000077.1:35000-40000 GCA_016490735.1 Pachyseris speciosa
ATAGCACGACTTGTTTTCAAATTTAATTCAATTAATTGAGTTCGACGCGGCAGTAGCACCAAGTTTGAATCGGGCCTATCGTGGCATATCGTGACCTATCCGGGGATATCGTGTCTGTTTAGCGGACGTATTGTATTAAATTGTACGACTTTCTTTTGGGGGTGGCGAGTGGTAAAATCCGAGACTCGATCTCCGAGACGCCGAGCCCCTTGTTTGAAAATTCGAGACCGACCGAAACCAAACAATTTTCGAAATCCTAGCCCGAGACCCTGTGCCCAAAACCAAACTGGATCTCATTAACTTCAATTCCAATATTAACACGTATTTACAATTTCTTTGACTCTACTTTCTCCTAATCGGCTTAATCGTACATTTCGTGTCAGTTTAGCAGACGTATTGTGTTAAACTGCGTCGCTTTCTTTCTTTCTTTCTTTTGCCAAAAAAAAAAAAAAAATTCGGCAAGCTTGCGATTTTAGAAGAAAAAATTACGGAAGCCCAGGGGGGCCACTGACCTGTTTTGTTTTTCTTTTTGACTTTTTCATTTTACTTTTACATTTTCCGTTTTGAGTTTAGTTTCTTATTTTTTTAATTTTTGTTTTAGTTTCTCTTTTTAAGGTTTCAGTTTTGCTTTCAAGTTTTATTTTTTTCATCGTTCGTTTTGATTTTATTTTTTCATTATTTAATTTGTGTTTTAGTTTTAATTTCTAAGTTTGTCAATTTGTTTTTCAGTTTTCGCTTTTTAGTTTTCAGTTTTACTGTTTGTACTTAAAAGACAAAAACCAAAACCAAAACCAGAACTAAAACAAAAACCAAACAAAAACAAAATCCAAAAGATCAAAAACGAAAACGGGTGGATGGGATAGACCATCATGCTTTGCTGTTGTTGCACAACACACGGCGCCTTAGATCACAAACAACTTGATCAAGTACTACTTCATCCTCTGTTGGTTTCATGTTTGGAAGTGTTGACAGGCCTAACACGACTCCTGCTGGTTTTGTCATGTTGTATACTTGACCTTTAGAGGTATGATGTTTAAAGATCTTCCTCTCTTGTGTCGTTCTTTTAACAAAGCTTCATTCTCAATTAAATGCCATTTGCTCATTAAGATGCTCTTTAGGTTAGGCACGCGTGGTTGTATGGCGTGATAAAAGGCAATATCTTCTTGCGGATTTCTTGTTTCAGCCGGAGTGCCGACTTCCTGTCCGAAAATTTAACTTTGTAATATGCGAGAACCTTGTTGACAAGAAAATATGGGTAGCCTCGTGCACGCAAACGTGATTCAAAATCTCACGCATGCCTCCCTCCTCTTACATATCTTGATAGCAAAGGTTGATTTTCGATTAAATGCCATTTGTGCCGACTTCCCGTCCGTAAATTTAACTTCTCTCAAAGGGAGTAAAATGTTATTAACGACCTGCACCTTGGAGGTCGCAACCTCGCATATCAGTGTTTGACACACTTACAAAGGTTCACAAGAAAAACCCTTTCGGACGCCCGATAATTTCGGGCTGTGATGCCCTACGGAACGAATATCATCATTCATAGACAGCATCCTTCAGCCTATTGCAAAAACACTGACAGGAGAATACAATCAAGTACAATGGATGTTACTAGCCTGTACACTAATATCCCACAGGAACAAGAGGCCCTGCCAGGGTAAATTCCGACAAGCGACATGACCCAAAAAGTAGCGACAGCACATAAAATGAAATCCCGACGAGAGACATCATCACCGGCAAAATTCCGACGGTGAAATCAACGCCGGGAATTGGTGATTTAAACACCGACACGAAAGATTTTGTAAAATTTTAAAAAATTCAGACAAGCGACACGGGAACCCCCCTGGCAGGGCCTCGAAGAGGGAATAGACACTGTATGCAAGGCATACGAAAGATTCTACGATTTAAGAAAGACACTCCAATTCCAACCCACTTTCTTAGAGAACTACTAAACTCATGGAACCGCCATAGCAATGGGCGCTAAAATGGCAGTTGTCTTCGCAAACATTATGTCTTCGGTTAGCCTGTGAGCAGGCTCTCTAGTTTTTTGTTGTGGCGAGAGTCATGCGGGCGGTGAAGCTGCTGCGCAACAAAAAACTGGAGACGGCTTGCTCGCAGGCTACAGTAGTGACAGAAATTATCAACAAAATCAGAACGAAACCACTGTCTTTGACATTTAAACGCATTTCAAATGTATTGAGAACCAATTCTTTAACAACGTTTTGAGGAGATTATAAGAGATTTTGAATCACGTTTGCGTACACGAGGCTACCCATATTTTCTTGTCAACAAGGTTCTCGCATATTACAAAGTTAAATTTTCGGACAGGAAGTCGGCACTCCGGCTGAAACAAGAAATCCGCAAGAAGATATTGCCTTTTATCACGCCATACAACCACGCGTGCCTAACCTAAAGAGCATCTTAATGAGCAAATGGCATTTAATTGAGAATGAAGCTTTGCTAAAAGAACGACACAAGAGAGGAAGATCTTTAAACATCATACCTCTAAAGGTCAAGTATACAACATGACAAAACCAGCAGGAGTCGTGTTAGGCCTGTCAACACTTCCAAACATGAAACCAACAGAGGATGAAGTAGTACTTGATCAAGTTGTTTGTGATCTAAGGCGCCGTGTGTTGTGCAACAATAGCAAAGCATGATGGTCTATCTCGTCCTCTCGTTTTCGTTTTTGATTTTTTGGATTTTGTTTTTGTTTTGTTTTGTTTTGGTTTTGGTTTTGGTTTTGGTTTTGGTTTTGGTTTTGGTTTTGGTTTTTGTCTTTTAAGTACAAACAGTAAAACTGAAAACTAAAAAGCGAAAACTAAAAAAACAAATTGACAAACTTAGAAATTAAAACTAAGACACAACTTAAATAATCAAAAAGCAAAATCAAAACGAACGATGAAAAAAATAAAACTTGAAAGCAAAACTGAAATCTTAAAAAGAGAAACTAAAACAAATATCAAATAATAAGAAAATAAACTCAAAACGGAAAATGTAAAAGTAAAAATGAAAAAGTCAAAAAGAAAAACAAAACAGGTCAGTGACCCCCCTGGGCTTCCGTCATTTAGATATTACATCAGAATTCACCACTTTCGCTTTTACTTTTGCCAATATGCAAAACATAGTCGGGAAGCGTGCACTTTTAGTGGACTCTCGCAGAGCCAAAACAGCATATAAACTTTGTAGCTACAGACTTAGCAAAACCAGGCTAAGCGGTTCGAAAACTGTCGCTTGGCCACTTCAACTTGTTATCAACTAAACGATTCTCAGCTTTCTCTTAGTTAACCCCGGTGTTGCTTGGAAATGGAATTTCTTGGAACACGAGTCGTACGTGGACCCGACTGGAAGTGGCAAGATCAAGATGGCGGCGAAGGACACGTTGGCACCGTTGTTCAAATCGGACAAGACGAGAAATCACCCGTCATTGCACAGATTGTGTGGGTCCAGTGGGATTGTGGTGATAAAGCAAACTATAGGGCTGGAGTGGATGACAAACACGATCTAAGAGTGCTTGATAGTTCAAATGGAGGTACGTGTAGCTTAAACGTTGGACATGACTCCTCGGAGTATGCGCCTTAAATCATGTGTCCAAAAGCTGTCGAAATTTAAGTTGGAACGGTTTTGAGATATAAACTCTAACACATGTACATTAAAGTGCTGCTAAACAGCTTTCATTTGAATGCTGACACTGCAGTATCAGTTAAAGACAGGCACGGACGTCAGCTCCAGGGCGGCTTTGCACAGCACAATAAACAGTGGTGTCCACCAGACAATAAAAATGGCTCTCATGTAAATGCGTGAGCACGTTCACCTAAGGGATTTTCACATGAAAAATAAATTTATAAGTGGAGGCCCACATGTTAAAGAAGTCCTCAGTAGCTTTCATTTGTGTGGTCACACTTTAGGATGTGACCCAAAAGCTGCTAACATCTTGTAGGTTAAACAGAAGGGGGGCGAGATTTAGTACTCGCGCGAGCTCAAAGTGTTGTAACGGCTTGTACAGCAATTGCAACGACAGAAAACATTACACGTTAGATGACTGCTGTACTAAATAGCTTTTATTCTATTGGTTTCACACCAAGGGAAATCAAAATTGTTAGCCTCCATTTGCCGGAATAGCCGGAATAGGTACTCGAAAGTCAAACTACTCTATAATGTCACGTTTTAAGGATTTCTTCATCATTAACTATAATAAAAGCACTACAGCAACGTAGAAGACTTAATAGCTTTGATCATGATTTGAGTGCTCCATGCTTAATCCTGCAGAGACAAAGTTAAAAGATTGATACGATTTGAACTACAAAAGTAAAAATACCATGTAAGGCTTAATAAACACATGACGAATTGATCAGGGCGCGTTTCAAGTTTTCTTGATCATTCACTAGAATAACAGCAGCACAGAAAAATAACGAATATAGTGGCTTTAGTTTGAATTCTCATGCTTAAAAAGATGCTGCAGACACAACGTTTTCAAAAGCATTTGACATGATGAATCAATATATCAAACAGGTAGTGGAGGTTCATATGTTAATTTCTTGGAATTACAGACGCCGATCTAAACAAAATAAACGAAAACTTTTGTATACATGGAAATTCAGTCATAGCATGAACAAAAACAACTGGTAACAATTATTAATTAATGGAATATTCAGAAACCTCCTTTTGTCTAATTATTGTAGATCTTGGAACGCAACGAAATGACGGAAGTGAAAGTCTTGCAAACGAGGTTTGATTCTTCCCCGCAATGTTCCCAAGAAATTCACTGAGATGGAAAAAAAAGTGAACACTATACGCGTGAAATCGAAACGTTTCGCTGTCAGTTCTTGTGCCACTCGCGGATTTTTCGCTTCTTTTCATTGTAGAGAATAAACAGAGTTAAGAATTAATTGCCTCATGCTGTAGTGAATGTAAATTTTTGTTTCGAATTTCGTGTCCATATTCTTCGGGTAATCGTCGGAAGTCGCTGGAACGTGTTTGGAAATTCCGATCACAAGGAA
>JAEMWC010000077.1:45000-72500 GCA_016490735.1 Pachyseris speciosa
TTTTGCACTTTTTGCATTTCTTATTTTCCATTTTTCATCTTCCATCCTCCATCCTCCATCTTCCAGCTTCAACCTTCCACCGCGAAGTAAATTCAATCAAACGACAATTACTTTCGCCAGTCAAGTAAACACCGCTCTCTACGGAAGCAAATACTAGGCTTTCCTTTATGAAATGCATGTATACTGGCTATGTCCGGTACTTGGGTTAGGCAGAGGTTGTGACAACATGAATATCGCATGAAGTGTGTACATATAAACATTCAAGTATTGTTAAAAAAAATGCAGGGGTCTGTGCATCCGCACCAGGATGGCCGAGTGGTTAAGGCGTTGGACTAAAGATCCAAAGGGGTAAATAGGGGTAGGGTCTTTACGTTTTTGTGCCTTTATTAAACAATACAATTTGTAATATAAAAAAATCATTTACGACTGCAATTCATTTACGAAGTCAAGTCTATGTATGGTATGCATTGAGTCAGTAAAGTCTCCTACATGTTTGTGACAACAAGAAGAAGTGTGTACATATAAACATTGAAGTCTTGCGAAAACCCAAAGAGTATGTGTGCGGTATTTCGTTTTGGAAGCTCATTCTCTTGTATCTGCCTAAATAGGGGTAAGGCCTTTACGTTTCTGTACCCAAAACAATAGAATTCATGTAACATTTCTATCCTCCACCAAAGAGCGAAGTAAATCAAATCAAACGTCGAGAGTTAATTTTGGCAGTCACGTAAAAACCGTTCTATTCGGAAGAAAATGCAATGCTTTGCTCTTTCGTATGCGTATATACATGCTATGTGTTTTACGCGCGTCAGGCAGACTCCCCTGCAAGATGCGACAACATAAAAATTGCGCGAAGTGTGTACATGTAAACACTGATCTCTTGCAAAGACCGAAGAGGGCTGTGCGTCCGCACCAGGATGGCCGAGTGGTTAAGGCGTTGGACTTAAGATCCAATGGACGAATTGTCCTCGTGGGTTCGAGCCCCACTCCTGGTATTTCGTTTTAGAAGGTCATTCATTTGTCTCTGCCTAAATTGGGGTAAGGCCTTTAGGTTTTTGTGCCCAAAACAATAGAATTTGCAGTGTATAAAATTCAGTTACGACTGTGTGATTATTTTCTCAAATGTATTTTTGTAGCACGAAATGGGTAAGCGCGAAAGAAAATATACATATGCATGATATGCATGGGTTAGGAAAAGTATCCTGCATGTTTGGCACAACATGACAATCGCACGAAGTGTGTACATGTAAACATCGACGTCTTGCGAAGACTGAAGGGGCTGTGCATCCACACCAGGATGGCCGAATGGTTAAGGCGTTGATCTTAAGGGGGGACTAACTTTAGGTGCCTATGAAGCGAAATTTGCTTCTTGCTAATTTTAAAGTTTACCCCTAAAAACGCAAGAATCTCAAAATTTGAAGTGCTTGTGATTAAAATTGTTGATTTTACGAGCGTTTGAAGTTGGGCTATTTTGTCTTTAAAAATGGTCAGGGGTCTCGGTCGCGAAATTCTATGATGTGACGTCATTTTGGGTACAAAAATGTGTTTGCGCTTATGAATTATAGTGAAATAATTGGAATACTTGTCTCCAAAATTACGTCAAAATTACGTCCCAGCTATTGTCACGTGTCTTTTTGGCCGCGCGATTCAAATGCCATTTTTGAGGGCAAAATAGCCCAATTTCAAACGCTTGTATAATCGCCGATTTTAATCAAGAGTACCTCAAATTTTGGAATGCTGAGTTTTATGGATTAAACTTTAAAATTAGCGAGAAACAAATTTCGCTTCGTAGGCACTTTAACTACAGACTTAGCGTTGTTGCCAAGGGATTTTTTACGGATTGTATTTGTAGAGCACGGTTTTTCGGTGTTTTTGCCGCTATATTGGTGAGACGTGCGAAGAGATGAACATAAAAAATTTATAAATTGCTATTGCGCTTGCGTAACTTGCTCCAGGCCCCAACCGCGCCTTAGAGAGAAAAATCCCTAAAACTTGGAGAAAATTATGTGAAGTTCCGACTTTTTTTGCCAATCGGAAATATTCCAGCCTCCTTTACAAGCCTACGTAAGCAATTGTTGTTAACGTACATAACTGCAATGATAGTGACGAAATGGTATGAGTTTGCGTGCTTATGACGTCATAAATCTCACAAAAACGCGAATTTCCAAAAATCGATACGTAGAGTTTAGCACCTCGGCGATCGTTAACCATTGGCACCATTTTCGATATCCAGAAGTGTACGCCACTCGATATTTAGGCCTTTTTCTGTTCTGCTCACGTGACTTACCAAATATGGTTGTGACTCGAAAATCTTGTAAACCTTTATCATTGTAAAAACATAGCCAGACAACTTGCCTGTGCAAGTTAGGGTTTCCAAGATATGAGGGTTAGGAACTTTCCATAGCAACAATGTTAGCTCATTTTGTAGTTAAGTTAGTCCCCCCTTAAGATCCAGAGGACGAATTGTCCGCGTGGGTTCGAACCCCACTCCTGGTATTTCTGCTTTGAGCCTCATTCTTTTGTATCTGCCTAAATTGGGGTAAGGTCTTTACTTTTTGTGCCTTTTAGGCACACTTGTGCCTTGCGAAAACCAAAATAGTATGTGTATCGTATTTCTATCCGCACCAGGATCGCCTAGGCTTTTAATTTTTGGTGCCCTTAAGAATAGCATTTGTAGTTTACGAAATTGACGACTACATCAAACGAAATTTCGAAACTGTACTAAATAGGTAACCGTAAAGGGAAATGGAAGAAAATAAAAATTTTCAAACTGCTTTGCATTTTGAGTTCGTAAAATGCCTATCATTGGGCAATTTGATTGATCATTGACGTTATCATCTGTTGTTGCCATGATCACTGAATCAGCGTCTATCTGACTGACCGACTGACTGACTGACCATTTTCCATTTTCCATTTTTCTCGTCCATTTCTTTTTATCTTCCATGTTTTATTTTTCAGCTTCAAGCTATCCATTTTTCATCTTCACCCATTTACATCTTCCATCTTCTATTTTCAATCTTTCTTCTTCCATCTTCTATCTTCAAATCTCCATCATGAGTCTTCCATATTCCATGTACCATATTCCATATTCCATCTTCCATCTTTCATCCTCCATCTTACATTTCTATCTTCCACCACAGAGCAACGGAAATCAAATCAAACGAGTTACTTTCGGCAGTCATGTAAAAATAGAATAGAATAGATGACTTTCAAAAATACAAAAGATAAAAATACATATCTCAAGTTACAAGCAATCAAATAAGAGAAATATCCGATAAGAAAAAGTTTAGAGCTCTGGAACGATTACACATCTATTTACATCAATGAATCAAAAAAAGAAAGAAATGAAAGAAAATAAAAGAAGAAAATGCTATGCTTTGCTTCTTCGTATGCGTATATACAGGGTATGATTTTTAATTGCGGTAGACAGACTCTCCTGTATGATGCGTCAACATGAAAATCGCGCGAAGTGTGTACATGTAAACATTGACGTCTTGCGAATATCGAAGACTGCTGTGCATCCGCACCAGGATGGCCGAGTGGTTAAGGCGTTGGATTTAAGATCCAATGGACAAATTGTCCCCGTGGGTTCGAACCCCACTCCTGGTATTTCTTTTTAAAAACTCATTCTCTTGTATCTTCCTAGACAGGAGCAAGGTCTTTAAGTTTTTGTGTCTTTATTAAACAATAGAATTTGTAATATATAAAATTCATTTGCAACTACTTTTTAATTTCCATCTTCCATCTTCCGTTTTTCACCGTCTATTTTTTTTTTCATTTTCAATTTCCATTTTCCATTTTTTATTTTTATCAGCTTCAAGCTGTTCATTTTTCACTTTCCATTTCCATCTTCCATCTTTTATCTTCAATCTCCCATCGTCCATCATCGGTTTTCCATCTTCCATATACCATAGTCCATCTTCCATCTTTCATCTTTCATCCTTCATCTTACATTTCTATCTTCCATCACAGAGCGAAGTAAATCAAATCAAACGTGAGTTAATATCGGCAGTCATGTAAAAACCGTTCTATTCGGAAGAAAATGCTATGCTTTGCTTCTTCGTATGCCTAGATAAAGGGTATGATTTTTACTTACGTTAGACAGACTCTCGTGTATGATGCGACAACATGAAAATCGCGCGAAGTGTGTACGTGAAAACACTGACCTCTTGCGAAGATCGAAGAGTGGTTAAGGCGTTGGAGTTAAGATCCAATGGACGAATTGTCCGCGTGGGCTCGAACCCCACCCCTGGTATTTCATTTTGGAAACTCATTTTTTTCTATCGGCCTAAATAGGGTATAACGTCTTTACGTTTGTACGCCTAGGGCAATAGAATTTGCAATGTTTAAAATTCAGTTATGATTGCATGAAATGTAATTTCGTATCTCGAAATGGGTAAGCGTGAAGGTAAATGTACATATGTGTGATATGCAAGGGTTAGTCAAGTCCCGTGCATGTTTCCGACGATAGGAAAATCGCACGAAGTGTCAATACATACACATTGAAGTATTCCGAAAACCAAAGGAGTATGCGTATTGTATGTGTATCCACGCCAGGATCGCCGGGTCTTTTAAGTTTTGGCGCCCCTAACAATAGCATGTGTAGTTTATGAAATTGACGACTGCATGGAATGAAATTTAGAAACTGCACGAAAAAGATAACCGTGAAGGGAAATGTACGACAATAAACTTTTCTTATGCAGTTTGCAGCAAAACTTGATTGGCAATTTGATTGATCATTAACATTGCCACTCAATCAGTCACTAGCTGACTAACTGACTAACCATTTTTCATTTATCAACTTTCATTTTCCGTTTTCATTGTCAATTTCTTTCTATTTTCCATCCATTTTATTTTCATTTTCAATTTTCCATTTTCTATTTTATACTTTTTCAGCTTCAAGTTCTTCATTTTTCATCTTTCTTTTATATTTTCCTTCTTCCGCCTTCCATCCTCCATTCTCCATCTTACATTTCTATCTTCCACCACAGAGCGAGGTAAATCGATTAAAAATATCAAACGAGAGTTACTTTCGGCAGCCATGTAAAAACCGTTCTATGCGGAAGAAAATGCTGTGCTTTGCTTCTTGATATGCGTATATAAAGGGTATGCCAGGAACCTGCGTTAGGCAGACTCTTCTGCATGTTGTTGAGAGAAAATGATAATCGCCCGAAGTGTGTACATGTAAACATTGACGTCTTGAGAAGACCGGAGAGGGCTATCCATCGGCACCAGGATGGCCGAGTGGTTAAGGCGTTGGACTTAAGATCCCATGGACGAGTAGTCCGCGTGGGTTCGAACCCCACTCCTGGTATTCCTATTTTGGAAACTGCCTAAATGGGGGTAAGGCCCTTACGTTTTAATGCCCTTTGTAGTATACAAATTTCAGTTACGAATACGAGAAATATAATTTGGTAACATGACGACAATTGGTGAGCGTAAAGGAAAATGTATATATGAATGCTATGCATGGGTTAGGAAAAGTCTCCTGCATGTTTGGGACAACATAACATTCGCACGAAGTGTGCACATGTAAACATAGAAGTCTTGCGAAGACCAAAGTAGTATCCGCACCAGTATGGCCGAGTCGTTAAGGCTTTGGACTTAAGATCCAATAGAAGAATTGTCCGCAAACATTCGAACCCCATTCCTGGTATTTCTTTATAGGAAATCATTCTTTTTTATCTGCTTAAATAGGGGGTGGAGGATTTTACGTTTTGACAACCATAACAATAGCGTGTGTAGTTTACGAAATTGACGACTGCATGGAATGAAATTTGGAAACACGAAATAGGTAACCGTGAAGGGAAATTGAAGACATTTTTTTACGTGCAGTTTGCAGCACAACTGCTTTACATTTTAATTTGGTAAAATGCCCATGCATAACTGGTAAATTTAATTAGTCGTTAACATTGTCATCGTTGCTTCCATGATCACTGAATCATTGACTAACTAACTGACTGAGTGACTATTTTCCATTTCCCATTCCCATTTTCATCGTCCATTTCTTTTTATTTTCTATCTTTGATCTTCCATTTTTGACCTTCTGTTTTATTTATTTTCATTTTTTAGCTTGCAGCTGTTCAGTTTTCATCTTCCAATTACATTTACCACCTGCCAACTTCCATCGTCAATCATTGGTGTCCCATCTTTCATCTTCCATATTACATTTCTATCTTACACCACAGTGAAGTAAATCAAATCAAACGACGGTTACTTTAGGCAGTCATGTAAAAACAGTCTATACGGACGAAAAAGCTATGCGTTTTTCCTTTATATGCCAGTATCCAGGGTATGTCAGGTACTTGCGTTAGGCAGAGTCCTCTGCAACATGATAATCACGAGAAGTGTGTACATGTAAACATTGACGTCTTGTGACAACTAAAGGGGTGGGGCGACCTGCACCATTTGCAACACCTCACAAGATTGGTTCAAAACAACAATAAACAAAGAATTAAAACAATGGAACCTAGCCATAAAACAATAGAGGTGCAACTGATAAAGATCCAGTGAAATTAGAGGTTTCAAAGAGGTGCAGCCCTACCCAAAGGGGTCTGTGCATCCACACCAGGATGGCCGAGTGGTTAAGGCGTTGGACTTAAGATCCAATGGGCGAATTGTCCGCGTGGGTTCGAACCCCACTCCTGGTATTTCGTTTTGGAAGGTCATGCTTTTTTATGTATCTGCCTAAATAGAGGTAAGGCTCTGAAATTTGGTAGCACGAAATGGGTAAGCATGAAGGAAAATATACATATGTATGATATGCATAGGTTAGGAAAAGTCTGCATGTTTGGCACAACCTGAAAATCGCACGAAGTGTGTACATGTAAACATCGACCGCTTGCGAAGACTGAAGAGGTCTATGCATCCGCACTAGGATGGCCGAGTGGTTAAGGCGTTGGACTTAAGATCCAATGGGCGAATTGTCCGCGTGGGTTCGAACCCCACTCCTGGTATTTCGTTTTGGAAGGTCATGCTTTTTTATGTATCTGCCTAATTAGAGGTAAGGCTCTGAAATTTGGTAGCACGAAATGGGTAAGCATGAAGGAAAATATACATATGTATGATATGCATAGGTTAGGAAAAGTCTGCATGTTTGGCACAACGCGAAAATTGCACGAAGTGTGTACATGTAAATATCGACCGCTTGCGAAGACTGAAGAGGTATATGCATCCGCACCAGGATGGCCGAGTGGTTAAGGCGTTGGACTTAAGATCCAATGGACGAATTGTCCGCGTGGGTTCGAACCCCACTCCTGGTATTTCGTTTTGGAAGGTCATGCTTTTTTATGTATCTGCCTAAATAGAGGTAAGGCTCTTACGTTTTTGTGACAAAAAACAATACAATTTGCAATATATAAAATTCAGTTACGACTGCGTAATTATTTTCTGAAATGAAATTTGGTAGCACGAAATGCGTAAGCATGAAGGAAAATATACATATGTATGATATGCATAGGTTAGGAAAAGTCTGCATGTTTGGCACAACGTTAAAATCGCGCGAAGTGTGTACATGTAAACATCGACGTCTTGCGAAGACTGAAGAAGTCTATGCATCCGCACCAGGATGGCCGAGTGGTTAAGGCGTTGGACTTAAGATCCAATGGGCGAATTGTCCGCGTGGGTTCGAACCCCACTCCTGGTATTTCTATTTAGAAACTCATTCTTTTTTATCTGCCTAAATAGGCCAGTGTAGTTTATGAAATTTACGACTACATGAAAAGTGTAATTTTGTAGCGCGAAATGATGATGATGTTCATGGGTTCGGCAAAGACTCCTGCATGTTTCTGACAACATGAAAATCGAACGAAGTGTGTTTATGTTAACCGGTTGAAGTCTTGTGAAGACCAAAGTAGTATATGGGCATTCGCAAGGGTGTGAGCCCCATTCCTGGTATTTCTCTTTAGTAAATCATTCTTTTATATCTTCCTCAATATTATTATCTTGCATTTCTGTCTTCCCCACATAGGGATGTGATTCAAATCAAACGAGAATTACTTTCGGACGTGAAGTAAAAACCACTGTATATTGAAGCTTTTTTTTTTTTTTTTTTGTTTCATTGAAATTTAGCGTGCCTTGTGAAAGTATAAAGCGCATAGTTGACGACATTTTTCTGCACTTGCAGTTTGGAAATCATTTTAAATCTTTCTTTTTTAAACAATTAAAAAAAAAAGAAATTTCTCTGTTAATATAGTACTGTCATACCACAGAAATGACGAGACGAATTTTATGTGCGCTGGTTTCAACGAAACAATTTTAGGAGCCCGTTTACATCAAGACACAGTTTAAACGCAACATACACGATCATTGACGCAATTCCGCGCTCGCAAGCTGAGAATAAACTTCCTAATTATAGAGTTCTCGTCACTTCCTTGCTTGCCTTATAGCAATAAAAACCGCTGTTAAGTTTTTTTTTTAATTTGTTAAATACAGGGTATATCCCGTATTGGGTTACGTAGAGTCTCCTGCATGTTGTGACAACACTAAAATCGTACGAAGCGTGTACAGGTACACATTGAAGTCTTGTGAATACTTAATGAATCGGTGCAGGATGGTCGAGTGGTTAAAGCGTTGGACTGAAGTTCCAGTGGACGAGTTTTCCGCTTGGGTTCGAACCCCACCGCTGGTTTCCTTTTAGTAATTTATTTATTTGTTTGGTGCCCTTAACAATAGTGTTTGTAGCTTATGAAATTTACGGCTGCATGAAATGTTATTTGGTAACACGAGATTGGTAAGGGTGAAAGAAAATGGAGAATAAATAAACTTTTCACTTGCAGTTTGCAACAAAGCTATTTTGCGTTTAGATTTGGTAAAATGCCCATCATTGGGCAATTTGCATGACTAATCATTACGATAATCATCGATATTACCACATTCACTGATTCAGTGATTAAATGACTGACTGGCTGGCTGGTTGGCTGGCTGGTTGGCTGGCTGGCTGGCTGGCTGACTGACTGACTGACTGACTGACTGACTGACTGACTGGCTGGCTGACTAGCTGACTGACTGATCATGACTGACTGACTTGCTTACCTTTGCTCAGTTTTCTCACGAATTGAAACAAATCTATCTACAAACGTGGGACAAACTATATACAGCAAATAAAAAAAAGCCATAACTGTTTTTTTTTTTTTTCTGTCATAAGACACTGATGATGTAGTGAGAAACATTCGCCTGTAGCTCGTGTTTCTTCCTACTTCTTTCGTGCTCTCGTCTCTTCCTTGCGGGCGTTATAGCACGGTATGGGGTTAGGTAAAGTCTCCTATATGCTGTGATAACACGAAAATCGCACGAAGCGTGTACAGGTACGCATTGAAGTCTTGTGAAAACTAAAGAGATTGGTATATCCGCACCAGGATGACCGAGTGGTTAAGGCGTTGGACTCAAGTTTCAATGGATGAATTGTCCGCGTGGGTTCGAGTCCCACTCCTGGTATTTCCTGTTGGTAATTTATTTATTTATTTATTTATTTATATTTTGGGGGTGCCCTTAACACTTATCAAATGTATTTTGGTAACACGAGATACGTAAGAGTGACGGAGAATTAAAAATAGATAAACTTTTTATGGCAGTTTGCAGCAAGGCGGATTTGCGTTTAGATTTGGTAAAATGCCCATCAATGGGCAATTTGCATGACTGGTCATTAAGATTGCCATCGTTATTAGACTTATTACCACATTCACTCACTCAGTGACTAAATGACTGACTGTCTGACTGACTTTCTGGCTGACTTACTCGCTAACTGGTTGACTGACTAACTGACAGACTGACTGACTGACTGGTTGGCTGGGTCACTGACTAACTCACTGACGGACGGACTGACTGACTGACTGGCTGACTGGCTGGCTGGCTGTCTGGGTAACTGACTGACTCACTGACGGACTGGACGAATAAATGAATGAAGGAAGGAACGACTGAATAAGTGACTGTCTGAATAAATGACTGAATTAACTAATGTATAAACAAAAAATATACCGCTACTTTCTCTAAACTCATTGCTTTAGGTTGATCTGAAGTGCACAGTACCTACCACAGGGGCGAGTTATTACAGGGATCACCTCCCGCAGCTGGCATTAGAACTGAAAAAGTCCCAAAGCGGATTCACGACTGGGGACAAGGTCAGCGTACAGTTGTCCAGTGAAAAACTTCAGGAGTTATCAGCTGGCCATGGAGAGTGGAACGCAGACATGGCGAAGGTTGCTTTAATTTGTTCATCCTCAAATTTACGTTTTCTTTACTTGCTGGCTTCTCTTCCTTTCAGAGTTGCCAAGAATATTACCGTATTTTGCCAAACTACCTGTATTATTGTCGACAAGTTTCCGTTATTTATTATTATTGTAATTTTTTTTAACCAAGAGTACAGCGCTGTTGAATCAACCTGGTTCTGATTCATTCTTTGTAATGACCACCAATCTGGTTCCTTTTTTTGTTTTTTTGTTTTTTTTTTTGAACTGGCCTCTGAGATAAACGTTTCCATGTAGTTAGTATGCGTCCCTCAACACATCTTCAAAACAGATTACCCTTCATGAAGCAAAGGCCTTCTTTTTGCTTCAGCTAGTTGTTAGTCTTTATCTCCTTTTTACAGTTCATTGGAAAAGTTGGTGTCGTGGTGGATTTTGCTTCTAATGGTGACGTACTCGTGGAGTATCCCGACAAATTGTGGCGTTATAATCCAGCAGCATTAACAAAGGTGAAGGAAGCTAAAAATTAGTTTGCTAAAAGTATAACAAATCTAGTTTCTTTCCTGTATAAGATTACTGGATTTGCAGAATGCTCTATCATGTAGGTGCTGCCATGTTGTGTCCTGATCTTTCGGCATCGCATCGTAAAAGATCCTTCTCGTGGGGTTTTGTGTCCCATCATTTCTTATGACATGTAATTTTTTCATCGTGGCACAGATCCAGAATTTCAAGCGTGGAGACGAAGTCATTATCCAAAGTGACAAGAACGTGGTAAAAGAACTCCAAGAAGGGCATGGAGGCTGGAATGATGCGATGGTTTCAGTAAGGCCCTTTTCTATGGCTTTTTTAATGCTATCCTGGCATCCGTTAACTTCGTATTAACTTCACGTCAATCAATCAAGAACGTGTCTTCCCCTCCCCCAACCCTTGTAATTGATTCCAATTCCTTGAGATCCCTCAACAGTTATGAGGGCTCTCCACAATTCCAGAAGTGGAGAAGAGAATTTGCGCCATTGCCAACACTGACTCGCGAATCACTTGATTTGTACCTGTTCCTAGGGTCGAGATCAGCAACTTGGCTGTAGTAACGTGCTTAATGAAGCGCTCTAAACGTCTCCATTTAAAAGTGTCTCTTTTCGCCACAGATCCTAGGTCGCACTGGCAAAGTCCTGGAAGTTGACGGGAGAGGGGATCTGGTTGTTTTAGTGGAAGGAGATAAATGGATGCTCAACCCGGCTGCTGTAACTTATGTTACTGATCCAGAACCCGCCGATAGCCCAACTGGGGACAGTGATAGTAGTGACGATCCACTAGGTACAACTTTGTTATTTTGATTCTTGTTGTTCTTTCTCCGACTGTCGCTGTCGTTTTCGTGGTTATTGAACCTGTCGCTATCGTTTTCGTACTTATTGAACCTGTCGCTGCCGTTATGAACGCCGTTAAAGTAAGGGAAAAGAAAGAAACCTTTACAGTCACACGATAACGATCTCGACAAAACTTAAAATTTGGTCATTTCACGTTGTTGTTTTGCAGAGGACGCGAAAGGGCGTGCAGAGGGATTGTTTTTGGTCATTAAGACTATTTGTTTAGTGGCGTTCTCGTTGCCGTTGCCGTCGTCGTTGCTTAAGCTCCCTATTGTCGCTGCCGTTGTCGTCGTAGTCGTTGTCGTTGTTGTTTTCGTTTTCGTTTTCGTCGTCGTTCGTCGTCGTTGTCGTTGCCATTGCCATTGCCATTGCCATTGTCATTGTCATTGTCATTGTCATTGTCATTGTCATTGTCATTGTCATTGTCATTGTCATTGTCATTGTCATTGTCATTGTCATTGTCATTGTCATTGTCATTGTCATTGTCATTGTCACTGTCACTATCACTGTCATTGTCTTTGTCATTGCCATTGCCACTGTCTTTATAATTGTCATTATCATTGTCATTGTCACTGTCACTGTCACTGTCACTGTCATTGCCACTGTCTTTATCATTGTCATTATCGTACTCATTATCATTGTCATTATCATTGTCATTGTCACTGCCACTGTCATTATGATTGTCTTTGCCACTGTCATTATCATTGTCGTTGTCATTGTCGATGTCGTCGTCGTTGTCGTTGTTGATTACCATGGCAATCATAGAGAGAAATAATGAAATGGTTTTCTTGGAATTGTTAGTGATCATCTCCAAGAAATCGCTTTGCTGATGTCCTCGACTCACCATTCTAACATTAGCTTTGTATGACTCCCAAATGATTAACTGGCTACAACAAGGGGCATTCGTTGCGACGCTATATTAACCATTTTAATTTTTTTTTGACACTACTCAATTGTAATAATGACACTTGTTATAGTTTTTCTTGTAGATCTTTGTGACATGTTATTGTTCGTTTTCAGGCCTATTCTCCCTCTTTAGAGATTTAATTATGCACCACGCTCTGGCCGAACAAGAGAGTCTCCATCTTGTGGCGGCGAGCAGAAACAACCAGCTTTCAAGAGTCAGAGAAATCCTTGACAACCACCCAGATACGGTAAAATAAAAGTTTTCTTTAGGAGATATAAACATTTGTTAGATCTCTCACTTAGTACGCGCGCTGTGATTGGTCAATCTTTTGGGCCGTATTCTACAGTACGGCCCGCTTGACTTCAACTAATTTTCTTTCCCGCGCGCCGGATTAACCTCAGAGATATAATAAATATCTTACTAACCTCGTTCTCTCGGTTCGTGCTGTAAGTTACGGATCCTTGTTTTTTACCGTTAATTTATGGCCCGCGCGCTTCCGGCTTGGGCCATAGATCAACGGGAAAAAAAACTCGGTCCGTAACTTACAGTACTGACCTGGAACTCTCTTGGGAAGAGGTCTTTTTAAAATTTTCGTTGTCAGTAGGTCTAGACAGTAAGAAAGTCACAATAACCTTTACATATAAAGCGACGATTTTAAATGTTACAAGCATATTTTTCGGCAGAAACTTCTGCGTTCTTTAGTACAAGTGTTACAGGCGATGCAAATCTGAATATAAACTTTGTTTTTTCATCCCCTGTAACGTTTGCAGTGAAGAAAGCAGACGTCTCTGCTGAAACATGTTTGTTTATTTAAAGTCGTCATTTTATAGCTAAAAGTTATTTTTATTGCCATGAGTGAAAAAGCTTTACAAAATTTAACTAATAGTTATTTCAGCTGCTCTGAGGAAAATATTTGCATTCTTTGTCACTGTCACTTGCAGTTCAGTTCCGCCGAATGCAAATACACTTCTTTGACTTTGACAACTTTCAGATTGATCAACTGCAGGGTGGCCATTCAGCACTTCATGTAGCATGTCACGAGGGACATTGTGACGTTATCAATGAGTTGATTGACAGAGGAGCTGACAAGGAGAAACTGGTAAAAATATAAAAACAATGTTAGGGTATCATCTAGAAAAGGTGTTGCCTTGCACTACAGCTGAACAAAATAATGGCGGTTCTTTTGATGCAGTCTTACATGTATTACACATTGTCCTGAACTGTATACCGCTGGACTGCGAGCTCTGGCCTTAACTTCCCCTTTTGGCTCCGTTCTTGAAAACAATGTAACAAAATGATTTTTGTAAAGTTAAATAAATGTTAGACGCATTTTAAAACTGAAGCGTGAGCTATTCTATTTAAACGATAAATATGAAGTATTCTATACATAACTATAAGGTTGTGTTGCGATTTATTTTTCTCTGTATATAGGATACACAGGGATACACAGCCATGCATCACTCTACTTATGGGTAAGTAAAACATAGACATCGGTTTTTTTCGACCATGCGTTTTTCAGTCTATCTCCTCAAAGTTAAGTAACCACCGTGCATTTCGTGCCTCGTGATTCGATTATAAGCTCTCATCTTTTGTCTTTTCTCTTTAGTCAAATTTGAGGTCTTACAGAAGACAAATAATAATACGAAGATCAGCATCCATCCCATCTTGCGGGGGTGGGGGTGGGGGGGGGGGGTTGGGGAGAGATAGAATATAGTATTATTGTCTAAATATTTCATATAGAGGTAAATATATCGGACATGACCGTTGCCATCTTTCAGGGTGAGCAATCGTTCTAACAGAGGTGTCTGTCAATTCCAGTGACAAAAGTGGTGAGGCACTGAAGCTTTTGCTGGAGAAAGGTTTCAACCCAAACGTGCAGCACAATGATAACAGAAGCACGCCATTACATTTGGCGGTGAAAAACAACAATGAGATGGCAGTGCGGGTCTTGACACAGCATGCGGAGTGTGATGTCAATCTACAGGTGTGTTCGAATTCTTACATGGCTTAGAGTCGTACCTTCAGTGAACTTCGAAATCAAAATAACCATTTTTCGTTTTCCATTTTTCATTTCCATTTTCATTTCTAATTTTCCATTTTCCATTTTCCATCTTTCATCTCCCATTTTTTTCAATTTCTATCTTCCATCTTCAATCTTTCATTTTCCGTTTTCCATCTTCCATACTTCATCTTCCATCTTTCCATCTGCCATCTGCCATCTGCCATCTGCCATCTGCCATCTGCCATCTGCCATCTGCCATCTGACATCTTCCATCTGCCATCTGCCATCTGCCATCTGCCATCTACCATCTGCCATATGCCATCTGCCATATGCCATCTGCCATATGCCATCTGCCATCTGCCATCTACCATCTGCCATCTGCCATCTGCCATCTGCCATCTGCCGTTTTAATACTTCTTCCATCTTACATCTTCCGTCTTCCGTTTTCCGTCTTACGTCTCCATCACAGAGCAAAATGAACAGCAAAATAATCAAACAAGAATTACTTTCGACAGTCACGTAAAACATCACCTTTTTCCGCATGATATGGATATATCCAGGCTATGCCCCGTACTTGGGTTAGGCAGTCTGCCGCATGTTGTGATAACGTGAACTTCCACGAATTGTGTAAATGTATACATTGACGTCTTGTGAGAACGAAATAGGGTTGTGCATCCGCACCAGGATGGCCGAGTGGTTAAGGCGTTGGACTTAAGTTCCAATGGACGAATTGTCCGCGTGGGTTCGAACCCCACTCCTGGTATTTCATTTTAGAAGATCATTCTTTGTAGCTGCCTGAGTAGAGGCACAGGCTGAGAGCCAGTTAAGAACGTCCTTATTTTTGCTCATTTGCTTTTGTTTTCTTTTTGTGTGTGTGTGTGTGAGTAGTATAAATAATAATAAGAATAATAATAATAACATTATTTAAACACGGGATCCTTATCACCAAAAAGTGGTCTTCTAAAGAGCCGCGCACATTAACCCTAATAAATAGTACTTAAAAACTGAGACTTAAAAATACGGACATTGTTGAAAAATCTAAAAACAGAACTGAGTTAGGTAATTTCTATTATACAATAGCGGGATAAAAACTATTTAAAGTAGTGGCCTGCTTAGCCTCCGCTGACAGACTGTTCCATGTTACTGCGCCCCTACAACGAAAACTCTTCTTGAGGGCCTCAGTGTTCGGCCGCGGAATAAACAGGTTATGTTGGGCAACCCGAAGATTCTATCTGTGAATGGTATTTACGCTGGTTAATAAATGAAGGTAAAAGACATGTAAAACTGTAGTCTATAACAGGACAATTAACTCAAATACCATCAAATGAAGAATGCTCCTCGCAGTTGTGAACACAATTTATGCAATAACGAAAAGAAGCCTGAAAAAAATTCAGGACTTCAACGGGGTTTGAACCCGTGACCTCGCGTTTACCGGTGCGATGCTCTAACCTGTTAAGATCAGACCAGAAGTTTGGATAGAAGAATGGATTTATTCTATCGTGTCTAAACCTTTAAGTACAAAACTGTAACCTGATATAAACGGTGTGATTGATTGGTTAATTAAGTAAACTACCTTTGACAACTACATAATTACATAACAATCATGACATCCCCCTTTTCCTATAACAGTTGAATACATGTTGTATATATATGGTATACGACTATGAGGTTTATAATATTGCAGAACCATGTGTTCATACAAAGTCCTTAAATCGGATCGGTCTGATCACTTGTCGACCGGATCGTGTGTATATTGGAGCAGGTGTTGGCTGTGACTCCTCACCATAGGTGGAATGCGGGTCAGTGGAGTGTTGATCTTGTTCTACGGATGTGCTTGTTGAAGGCTGAGAGATGCCGATGTCTGGAGATGGAGTAAACTCCTCTTTGGTGCGTAGTAGGTCACGCCTGTTCCTGCGAAGTCTGTGTCCGCTTTCAGTTTCGACGGTGTAGGACCGAGGTGGATATTCAAGTGGTTCAATGACTTTGCCTTTAGTAGCCCATGAGGTTCCGTTCTGGATTCTGACAGTATCGTGTGCGCTTAGGCTTGGTAGGGACTTTGCACTTTGATTGTAGTATGCTGATGAATAGTTAGGGGCTTTGACGCGGTATGGCTTTGCAGATGGTAGTAAGGTTCTTGGGTTCCGTTGCATGAGCTTGAAAGCTGGTGAAGGACCACCATCCACTGTAGGAGATGTGCGAAAATTGAGGAGCGCCAAATATGGGTCTTCACCATCTTGCAGTGTTTTTCTGATGAGATTTTTGACTGTCTGCACAGTTCGTTCAGCCATGCCATTGCTTTGTGGATATGTGGGACTTGACGTGACATGTTTGAAATCCCACTGCTTTGCAAACGTGGCGAAACCATAGGAGGAAAATTGTGGACCATTGTCAGAAACTACAATCTTTGGTATTCCTTGACGTGCAAAAATTGATTTCATGTGAGTTACAATAGTTGAACTTAAGGTGTCTGCTAACAAGCAAACCTCAAAAAACTTGGAGTGGTAGTCTACTACTAGAAGATAATTCTTATTCTTTAAGTTAAACAGATCAACACCAATTTTTATCCAGGGTTGATCGGGAATTTCGTGAGGAATTAAATGCTCTTTTTGTTGCTTGTTTCTATATTCTAAACAGATGCTACAATTTCCTATCATATCTGTTATTTCAGTTGACATGCCTGGCCAAAAGAGAACTTCTCTTGCTCGCGCTTTAGATTTTTCAATACCCAGGTGGCCTGCGTGTATTTTTGTACGCATTTCTTGGCGCATTGTAGTAGGAACGATGATGCGCTCGTTTCGCAGAAGCAGACCATTTGCAGCAGTGATTTCATCGCGATATTTGTGGTATGGATGTACAAGAGAGTCAACATCTTTCTTCTCCTGGGGCCATCCGTTCTTTGTATACTCCCGGAGTTTCTTTAAAGCAGGATCGCGTGAGGTTTCGCGTTGAAACTCGAGAAGCTTGTCATCACTAATCGGAAGATTCGATATTACGAAATGAACATAGCGTGTCATGTCAGAGGTATCAATTTCAGGTGTTGATGTGTTATTGAGATATGCACGACTTAGGGTGTCTGTGACCACCATGTCCTTTCCAGGAGTGTAGTTCATTGTGAACTGGTACTTCTGTAGGCGAAGTAGGAATCGTTGAATTCGAGGAGGAGATTTGAGCACTGGTTTTTGAAAGATATCTTTTAAAGGCTTGTGATCGTTTTCGACTAAGAAACGCTGACCGTAGAGAAAATCATTGAAACGCTCGCAGGCAAAAACTATACTGAGAATCTCCTTTTCAATTTGGGCATAGTTGGTTTCCGACGAGGTCATTGATCGACTTGCAAATGCGACTGGATACCAGTTATCGCCATGTTTTTGCTCTAGAGCGGCACCGAGACCACTCTTGCTTGCGTCAGATGATACCTTGATTGGCAGTTTTGGGTCGAAGTACTTGAGGACCGGGGCGTTGGTTATTATCACTTTCAATTCTTGGAATGCCTGTTGCTGTGGAGTATCAAAAGACCATACTATGTCTTTTTCCAACAATACTCTAAGCGGAGCAGAAACCTCTGAAAGGTTGGGCACAAATTTTCCTAGGTATGTGACCATGCCGAGAAATCTCTGAAGGTCGGACTTATTCTCCGGGGCGGGCATGTCGAGAATTGCTGATACTTTCCGTGGATCAGCTTTTACGCCTTCGGAGGTCAAGAGTTGACCGAGATACGTTATTTGGTTAGATCCAAAAATACACTTCGATCTATTCAATTTAAGACCGGAAAAGCGAATCCGTGAGAGAACATTCTTGAGCCGCCGATCATGGTTATCTTTTGTGTCGCCCCAGACCACAATGTCGTCTTGTGCGTTTGCACATCCCTCTAATCCCTCTAAGATTTCTGTCACTTCGGCTTGAAAGATTTCCGATGCGCAGTTAACGCCAAACGGAAGCCGCTTAAATTTGTAGCGACCGAACGGTGTGTGAAAAGCGAGCAGTTTCGAACTTTCTTCGTCAAGCTTTAATTGCCAGTAACCCGAAGACGCATCTAATTTTGAGAAGTACTTCGCGCCGGCCATTTGAGAAAGAATATCTTCGGCAGTGGGTAGTTGGTAGTGTTGCCTCTTTATCGCTTGATTGAGATCTCGAGGGTCAAGGCACACACGCAGTTTTCCATTAGGTTTCTCAACGATCACGAGATTAGAAACCCAATCAGTGGGCCCGTCAACCTTATCTATAATGCCGAGGCGCATCATGCGGTCAAGCTCATCTTTCAATTTCTCACGCAAGGCAAAGGGAACTTTCCTAGGCGGTTGTATGACAGGGGTGAAATTCCCATCTATGGTTAGGTGATGAACTTTAGATAAACTACCTATTTCACCAAAGCAATCGCTATACTCATTAATTAAACTAGAGTACTCACAATCTACAGTCATTACATTGTTAATGAGGTTGAGTTTCTTGCAAGTGTTCAGTCCTAGGAGTGGGACAGAATCCATTTCTGCCACGATGAAGAGAACTTTGTATTCTTGATGTCCGTTCTTCAGAGTGACGATGCACTTGCCGACGACTGGTATGTCGGTGCCATTGTAGGCGGTGAGCTTCACTTTTGCTGGATGTAGCTTAGGTTTGTGGATGAGTTTAGTGTATTCCTTTTTTGGAAGAATATTAACTTGACTGCCTGTGTCGAGTTTGTAGTTGATGTTGGTTCCATTTGATTCCAAAATGACAGACCATTCCAGTATCTCATCTTCTGGATTGTTTGAGTGTAGAGTCGTTTCGTTGACATCTTTCTCTTCCCCTAGGCTTTCCACAATTATCGCACCAACAAAATTCTCCCATTCATCCTCTCTGAGGTCGGGGTGGCGAGTGATTTCACGAATCGGCCTGTGGCGTGCTTGTGGAGGGTTGGATCTGCGTTTTTTTGTAGGGCAGCATTGTGCGAAGTGATTTGGAGCACCACAATCGTTGCATAGCTTTCCATATGCTGGGCAATTTCCACGATTATGTCCACGACCGCAAAATTTGCAGTTAGGAAAGTACTCTGGTGTCGCGCCTTTGTTTGTCTTGGGTATCGACCCTTGGCCGACCATATCGACTGGAGTAGGTTTCGAGGCGTGTTTGAGTTCTTCAGCATGTTTTCTCGATTCCTCAGCAGCGCGACCAAGTAAAATGGCCTTCTCCAACTTGAGATCTGTTTCTCGTAGGTAATGCTCACGAAGTTTGTTGTCAGTCGTTCCGCACACAATCCTATCAGTTATCAGGGAGTCTTTCAGGCTGGCAAAAGCGCATTCCTCAGCACGTTTCTTCAGTTCAGTAACAAAATCATCAAAAGACTGTCCATCTTGTTGGTTGTAGGAGAAGAATTGATAACGTAGAAAGGTTGTGTTCTTTCGAGGATTGCAGTACGCTGTGAATTTACTTAAGATCGGACTGACTTTCATCTTGTCTTCCTCGGTCGGGAAGGTGAAGGTGTTGTAAATTTCACGAGCCCTTTTTCCAATACAAGTGAGTAGGATAGATGATTTAACTTTTTCGGATTTTCCATCACTCTCAGTGGCTGCTAGGTATAACTCAAACTCTTGTTTCCATCTTCTCCAGTTTTCTCGTACGTTTCCTTCAAAGGAGAGTGGCTCTGGAGGGTCTAATTTATCCATTTTAGAGAGATCTCACTTCTGACACCATGTTAAGATCAGACCAGAAGTTTGGATAGAAGAATGGATTTATTCTATCGTGTCTAAACCTTTAAGTACTTCTGGTCTCCGAATGGAGGCGTGGGTTCGTATCCCACTTCTGACACCATGTTAAGATCAGACCAGAAGTTTGGATAGAAGAATGGATTTATTCTATCGTGTCTAAACCTTTAAGTACAAAACTGTAACCTGATATAAACGGTGTGATTGATTGGTTAATTAAGTAAACTACCTTTGACAACTACATAATTACATAACAATCATGACATAACCAACTGAGCTATGAAGCCACTAGCGTTGGGAGCAGGCCAGTTGTAGGTTCATATGTTCCCGTGAAAGAAATGAGTGTGAATGATATATGAAATATTAAATCATACATGAACTGCGGAAATGAAATCAAATGAAGAATGATCCTCGCAGTTGTAATCGCGAGGTCACGGGTTCAAACCCCGTTGAAGTCCTGAATTTTTTTCAGGCTTCTTTTCGTTATTGCATAAATTGTGTTCACAGCTGCGAGGATCATTCTTCATTTGATTTCATTTCCGCAGTTCATGTATGATTTATTTCATATATCATTCATAACTCAAAAACGTAGGTTTGCTGGTATCACGTCCGCATTGATTTATTGAAATACTGTACCACAAGACTTTAAGAACATGTTCAGAACTTTTTCAGTCTCAAATCACAAGAAAAAAATGTTAAGAACGTTCAGACGTAGCCCAAAAATTAGACGTTCTTATACATATATATATATATAATAATGTCAAAAACATCCACTGTCGTGGTTGTGTCTCCAGACGAATTAAAATAATAGCCAAAAAAAATAAAATAATAATAAAATAAAATAATAGTCGTATTTTCCAGTTCTTGGCTATTATATATATATATATATATATATATATATATATATATAATATTTAAGATAGTACGCGCCCACTCATTGGTCAATAGGTGTGTTTAGATGAGAGTATGTAAACACGGTTGTGACGTCACACTGTTTGTGTTTCCCGGTACAATTTGAAAACATTTCAAAGCTTTCGCAAGACTCATAAAGCAATTTCAAGTACAAATATCAAGGAAATAAAAAAAAAAAAAGATTTGGGGTTCAGCTATCTCTTCCCCCGTGAGCCCGAGGAAACAAAGCAAAAGAAAAAGCATAGCGCTTTCTCTACCTCGATGAGGCACCGCGGAAATACGTTTTTTGACGTCAGAGTAACTGGTCAGCGGTTATATGAGTTTCAATCCCCGCTCGTTGTTTGTTTCGATCTTCGATACATGAGATGCAAGGGACGAAATTCTCTCTTGGTTTGGAAGATTGCCTCCCTTGAATAGCTCTTTGGTATTCAAAATACGAGGGTGATTAATAAAGCTGAAGGCAAGTCACCGTTATAGCGCAACAAAGGACGTTCAGCAATGGACATAGATGGTTTCTTGTGTCGAGATGAAATGTGCGTCAAAGACTACAATCGCCATGGCGAAACAATGTATAATTTTTCTGTGCGAAAAATTGAAGATTTCTGCAGCCGATTTAGGTAAAGCAAGGAGTTTGAAGACTAGTAGCCGGGATTTTTAATTAGTATTTGCATTCGGGACGTGATAAATGTAAGTTTGAGGACAACTATTTTTTGTGAAACCAGAAGTTGTCAACAAACTTTTGATGATAAGTATCGATTTTATTAAGCTTAAGTTTAAGTTGTTTCATGTCGCTTAAATCTTAAGTTAGAGTTTAAATAATCGGTGAATTCATAACTGTAACTCTGTGGGATATGTAATGAAAAATAACTATACTTTCCGTGGTGGATATAGACGTATAATTTATACTCAATGAAACTGATTGTAAACACTAACAGTTTTGCGAAGAATCATTATATTATTGACAGTAGCCAAAATGAAGCTTCGCTTGCTCAGTGGATATTTCTTGTGCTGAATTTGTTTATCAACAGTGTAAGCTCACAGTGCAAACAAGTGTTATGGGATGGCATCAACCCCTAATGATAAAAATAGCGTCTGTGATGCTTGTAACCATTTTGCAAATGTACATAAACTATTGTTATTTACAAGACCATTGGTAGCAGGACATTCTGTTTGATTCAGTTATCTAATGTGTATTCGTACTTTACAAGATATGCATCTCAAGATAATTATTACACATGCACCTGGTGCAAGGACAAAATAAATTGTGAAAAATTATCATTAGAGTCTTACCCTTTCCGCCTTTGGGAATCTAAACCTTTATCCGTCGTATTGTTACATGTACTTGTATTTCTTTCACACAGTGTGACAGGAACATTTTATTTTATAACCAACAATAAGAACATTAAATTTTCTTTTCTTCAGGTATTTAAGCCTGTTGTTGGATCACAATTCCACTTGCTTGAAATCAATTTATTTATCTCTGAAACTGAGACCTAGATCTTATGCTTGCACTGTAGCTATTTGTGGTAGCAAGAGAGAAAATCCTCTGGCGGCTACTGTGAATCTTACTATATTACTCTTATGTTGTCTTTCTTTTCTCTGCTTGTAAATCTGAATCAATGGTAATCAATAAAGTGATTGATTGGTACTGTAAGTTACAGCTATATTATTACTTATATAGAGTATACATATTGGTCTACTAAGTGGGGTTTGTCACTGAAATTACAGCACGAATGTTCACACAAGGTCAAGCATCTGCCCACTGACCTCACAAATGAGATAGTCCCTGAGAATTGATGGCTGACCTTATCTCATTTACTGTCTGATGTAATCAAAGAATAGAGGTGACGTTGACTAGAAATATTTGTATATAAGGGTATATAAGAATCGTACTATTATTATAAAATTATTTGTTGCTTTTTGTTTGTTTGTATGGTGTGTTAATGTTCTAAAATTTTAAGAATTAAATTCCTACATTGCAGAAAGAATATATATATTTTGTTCAAAGCCTTAAAGGAACAACACCAACAACTTTACGGAATTCAGTAAGGAAGCCTAAACAAAACTGCTTAAAAAGAAAAAACCATGGAAAACTGAGAAAAGAAAAAAGGAAAAAAGATGTTGGCTGAACTAGCTAGAAGAAGAGAATAAGAGAAAAAGCTGAAAATGTCAAAGAACAAATTTATTAGAGCAAAACAGATTTCAGCTCAGATGATCCTGTTGACCAAAAATTATATTAAGGCTATTGAACTTCAGAGAGAACAGAACCTAATTTTTTTGACAATTTCTAAGAAAAGATTGAAAAATAAATCCAAACCTTCAATAGTCTTTTTTCAATTCAAAAGATGACACCCACTCCCACCACATTTACTGCTCACCCTCCCCCCAGGACCCCTATTTTGGTATCCGTACTTTCCCTTACCCTTACCCTCCCATTATACAAAACAAATAATTTAATATCCCCCCCCCCCCCTCCATTACACAAAACAAATAGTTTCTCCAAAATCTTCAAATAAATTTTAAATTATAACATAAACCACCAATATTACTATCAGACATTTTGAGCTTTTTAAGTACTCGGACCAATTATTGCATCCTTTCCTTCAGTGGGCTGTTGGTGGGGGAAGCATTTAGTTGTTGTCCCGATTGGGTCACCCCATCTTTTTGGTTTTGTTCACCTGTGGAGCTTGGCTATGGATTATTCTTTGCTTTCTTCAGACCCCTGCTCTTAACCTAAAACCTGGAAATATTTATTAAAACACAAAGGAAATCCTTTTTTTATTATTTCTGTAACCTACACAAATATCCTTGGCATAATCTAAAGATGTACAGTACTTTGTACACAATAAATTAAAACCATGGCCAACCAGCATCTCACCAAACTCAACATTTCAGTTATATATCTTCCAGTAGTGAGAATTCTGCTGGTGGGACACGAGGATGGAAAATGTGAATACACTGTAGCTGCATGTACTGTAGCTGCATGTTCCTTTATGTGTGTAATAAGTGATCTTATACTTAAAACCAGTACAGGTAATTGAAAGAAAGACTCCTTAGTGCATGCTATGGTTGCAATGATTGTTTATACCGATATCAATGATTATGGTTCTGCCTCAGGAATGGGTCTCACATAAAAAGATTTTCATTGCTTTCGTCAAATCTGAATATTATTTTAATTTTGTAAGTAAAACTCTACAGTGGGTTTGGTCAAAAAACTAAATTTAAGACAAAACTTATATCTCTTGAGGCTTTTTGTTTGTTTATTTCAACCTTTTTTTAGCACATCTTGGTATCTAATTCTTGCACCATTAACCTGTACCATATTAACCTGCGATCACGTGTCTTTTTTTTGGGGGGGGGTGGGTGGGTGGGGGGATATAGCAAAGATATCAGTGATGTCACCTATTGTTATTAATATGCCAACCAGAGAGCTGTAGACTAGCTGGTGAAACAAAGAATTCTTTTGTTTAACGTTTTGAACATTTAAATAACAAAAACAATGTTTGTAAACAAATATCTTCCCTATAGGGAGAGGGCACGATCTCAGGCTAATGCCATATAAGTCCCTGACTTTGGCTTTTTTATTATATCCTCTTCTGTTTTGTGCTACTGGTTGTTAATATAGACAATATAAGGGCATACATAATAAATTAAATAGAATGTATAATTAATGTATGGGGCGATATGGAAATTTTTCCGAAAAATTTTCAGCATTTGTTGTTTAGTTTTGGGTTCACTTTGGTGTCTCTGTTCGGCACTTGATGAACCAGCGTTTCCCAGATGTATAAGACATCAGATCGGATCCATCTTTATCCAGAAAGTCGAAATAACGCGGAGGGATCGGATGCAACTTTGACGTGTGCCCACAGGTGGACTGACACGAGCATCTTCTGTCGTCCTCCCGACGAATTTGATCAAAGTGGCGTTGGCACACAGATTCCTGTCGCTGACGCCCACCAGCCCTACATACCTGAGAGGTTGCTGTTCTCAGAACAAATGCCGCTAAAGGTATTCAAAAGCCCCCTGGTTTTGCATATATTAAACACGTTTGGCAAAAACCAACGCGCCACGATAGATACATTATTTCACATTCTGTGCAAGCTCAGTTCAGCTCTGGCACAACATATATTATAGGACAAGAACTACAAAAAAAATTGACCGAATTTAAAAGTTAAGTTTCCAGTATTCGCTTTAAGTTTTCGGGGTTTTCAGTGCCGACTGGGCTAGCGTCGAAAATCAATCTAAAGTCGCCATTGTTTTGTATTTTACGAGAGGATGACGCTGACCGGCAAAATACTGCATCGTGTCCTCAAAAACGTATTTCCGCGGTGCCCCTCGATGAGATCGTGAGCTACACGACCTACAGCGAAGCTAAGAGGACAATATATGCAACAAAATAGGCAGTAAACGTTTTTCAAGGCAATTTTTGCATTAAGCACTACAACAAAATTCTCTATAAGACATTCTTTATTTTAAAAAATGTACACGAAAACGCACACCAAACTAAGCGTATATGCTACAGACTGTAAATGCTTCAAATCAAACTTTGCGCGGCCGATCGGTTGCCGTGTTTTGGCCGTCAAATTAGCGTAAAATGTAGTTTCTCTGAGACCTTCTCAGCTTAAAAATATACTACAACCTGGATCCGCTGCTTGGGCTATGATTCCTATCCAGCAAAACTTTACAAGGCACGATGAGCGATTCAACTTCTCAACCTTGTTCTCGGGCTGCCAATTCGGGGAAGTTCACGCCGGCGGGTTTCTTTTGCAGGTCACAGGTCACAGGTCACAGGTCACAGGTCACAGGTCACTGGTTACAGGTTACAGGTCACAAGTCACAGGTCACAGGTCACAGGTCAATTTTTCCGAGAATTATACCACAAGAGTGACTTTCAATTTATGTGACAACTGACCACTTAAACCTTTAATTACGGAGTTAAAGCAACCCTGGACGGCAATCAACCCGAAGTCAAGATGGCCTTGTTGACCGCAATTCACGTAATGCTCTTGCCGTCCACCTAACGTCGCGGCAGTCATTCCCACAATTTTGGCGATGTCTCGAGAACGCGAGTTTGTTTTTCAATTTTACCTTTGAAATCCGTGTCTCTCAAAGGCTAATCTGGATTATATTCTAAACCAGCGATATTAGATCCAGTGCAAAAATGCAAATTCGCAGCGACAGCGACTATGGCGAATGCTGGAAGCGAAGTTCCCGTCGTTGCTAAAAATGGGTAAATGTATCTTTTCTTTTCATTGCATTTGCCTCTGCTTTTCCCGGAAATTTACCCGATTTTCAAAACAAAGCTGACAGGCCTGTATTCAGGTAACCTTGTACATGAACAACTCAATTTATTTGTGAGATGTTTTATCTCGCTATCTTCATTTAATTTCAATTTGTTACAGTGGTTAGTTGCCACATTAATTGAAAGTCACTCTTGTGGTATAATTCTAGGAAAAATGACCTGTGACCCGTGACCCGTGACCCGTGACCTGTGACCCGTGACCTGTGACCTGTGACCTGCAAAAGAAACCCGCCGAGTTCACGCCACTTTCAGAAGCGGTCAAGCACACAGTGCAATTCATTTCTAGCTTAAACAAACTTCTCATCTTGAAGTTCTTTCCTTACCGATTCGTATAGTTTGGGCATTTTTTCTGGTTCTCGCCGAGCGTTCGGTATTTTTCTGCACGATTTCAGAGGAATCAAAGCTTTGACCAACATGGCGCTTGCATGAGGCTTGCCAAAAATTTCAAATTGATTTTGACTTTTATAACGCGAATTCTGATTGGTTAATGTGCTGTCAGTTGCGCGTTATGAGTGGCTAGTGGGAAATACGATTGTTCAAAGCGTGTATTGAGAAAATCTATTTCAATTAAGAAGTAAATAAACAAATGTTCCCTTCTTTTGTCGAATTACTTTTTGGAAATATTTCATAAAAGCGATAGAGGACTTTTTTCCGTGTTTACATAGCCTCATATAAACACTCGGGGGTTGGGAGAATTCTCGAAAGTTATGAAAACCCTCGACTGCGTCTCGGGTTTGCATAACTGTCTCGAATTCTCCCAACCCTCCCTCGTCTTTATATGAGGCTATGTAAACACGGAAAAAGTCCTCTATTGCTTATATATATATATATATATATATATATATATATATATATATATATATAGACAGACAGACAGACAGACAGACAGATAGATAGATAGATAAATGAAAAATAAGGACAGTGGGGCGAACTTCTAGCTGATCTGACGAATGTAATGACGTTTCGGCTGTTCAGCCTTCTTCAGATTAAAAAGTTTAAAAACTAAGAACTAAAAACTATTTACAATGGTTGTGCTAGTCCGAGGTCCTAGCTTATATAAGTCAGGTGATTAACAAATACTGAAAAGGTGAGTGACAGAAGTTATGTTACCGATTCAACGTAACAAATTCCACGCAAGATATATATATAAATGT
>JAEMWC010000077.1:77500-95000 GCA_016490735.1 Pachyseris speciosa
CACCTGGATGGCCGAGTGGTTAAGGCGTTGGACTTAAGATCCAGTAGACTAATTGTCCGCGTTGGTTCGCACCCCACTCCTGGCATATCTTTTTTGAAGCTCATTCTTTTGTATCTGCCTAAATAGGGGTAAGGCCGTTACGTTTTTGTGCCCAAAACAATGGAATGTGCAGTATATAAAATTCAGTTACGACTTTTTTCTGAAATTTGGTAGCACGAAATGGGTAAGCGTGAAGGAAAATATACATATATATGATGGGTTAGGAAAAGTCTCCTGCATGTTTGGGAAAATCGCACGAAGTGTGTACATGTACACATTGAGGTCTTGTTGTGCATCCGCACCAGGATGGCCGAGTGTTTAAGGCGTTGGACTTAAGATCCAATGGACGAATTGTCCGCGTGGGTTCGAACCCCACTCCTGGTATTTCATTTTGTTCGTCAACCGTCAAGCTGAAAGTCACAAAACCATCCAGAACTATCAAATAGTGGATACAACTCGTGTTCTTTGGCTTTAAAATGTTTTTGGCCAGGGGCGAACCAAAAAACGCATTTACAACCGCGAAGATCAATTCTTATTGCGTTGTATATTAAGAACCGTGATAACCAAAAAGATGCATGCGTATGTAACGTTTATCGTGATTTTGTGAATCTAATGTCTTATAAAACAATACAAAAAATCGCCAATCCAGGGGGCTTGAAATGGGTGAATGTTAACCACCCCCTCCCCTATTTCTGAGCCCCCCCCCCCCCCCCCTTGGTAAGCTGAAGCCACTCTAAAGGCACTAAGGCCACATGGTAAGATCCAATGGACGAATTGTCCGCATATGTTCGAACCTCACTCCTGGTATTTCTTTTTAGTAATCCGTCCTTTTGTATCTTTTAAACTTTTGAAGTGCAGTTTCCAGAAATGCTGATTTCCAATTTGAGTTGGTGAAATGCCCATCATTACGCAATTTGATTGATCATTAACATCGTTATAGTTTTTGCAACGATCAAGGCACTAGACGAGAATATTAATCAAAATCGCCTTTGGCTCTTCTTTGTTCTCAGATAATTTTAATACTTTTAGAGGCATTTTTGAGTAAGCTAACATGTATATGGAATGAACAGTTGACGTCTTTTGAAAACTAGAGGGGTATGTTCCGTACTTGGGTTGGGCAGAGTCTCCTAGTTAACATCGTTCGAAATGTGTTTATGCATGCATTGAAGCCTTGTGAAAGCCAAAGGGGTCTTTTCATCCCCATCAGGATGGCCGAGTGGTTAAGGCGTGGTATTTCTGGTAATTCTTTATAACAATTCATTCTTTTGTATCTGCCTAAATAGGGTTAAGGCTTTCACGTTTTGGTGCTTTTGTAGTCTATGAAATTTATGACTGCAAGAAATGTAATTTGATAACACGAAATAGATAAGGGTCAAGAAAAATGGAAGATAAGGTAAATCACTTCTCAAACTTTTCACGTGCAGTTTACGGTGAAGCTGATTTGCATTTAGAGTTTGGAAAATGTCCATCAATGTGCGATTTGATTTGATCATTAACGTCGTCAACGTTATTACTATGATGAACAAAATGTAACAGCCAATAGACCAAAACATCATGGAAAATCTTAGTTTCGCTCTTCTTTGTTCTCAGATATATACAATTTTTCACGTTGTTATTGTAAGATAGTTTTGTGCTGGTATGTCGATTCGTTGGTATGCAGGTTGCGTAATTATGCTAAGTAGTTGATTTTTAAGTAGTTGTCACTTCGACGGCATCTCCGCTTTTGATCAGTTGGAAATTTTGTTTTAGTAAATTTCCGTGTTTTTGGTTACTACGTTCTTCTTTCTAAGTTGTGATCAATAAACGACATGCCCCTCCTATATGACTGGTGTTTTCTTACTTATACTTATACTAAGTTAGAAATTATTTTGTTTTCGTTTCACTGAAGAGTGATTAGACAACAATTTAATATACTTGTTAGAGGCATGTTTGAGTCACTAAGCGAACATGGAATGAACTATTGACAATCTTAAAATCTTAAACTCCCCTGCATTTTGTAATAACATTAGCGTCGCTCCAAGTGTATACATGTATAATTGAAGTCTTGTGAAAACTATAGTACTCTTTGCATCCGCACCAGGATGGCCGAGTGGTTAAGGCGTTGGACTTAAGATCGAATGGACGAATTGTCCGCGTGGGTTCGAACTCCACTCTTGGTATTTCATTTTGTTGGTCAACCGTCAAGCTGAAAGTCACAAAACCATCCAGAACTATCAAATAGTGGATACAACTCGTGTTCTTTGGCTTTAAAATGTTTTTGGCCAGGGGCGAACCAAACAACGCATTTACAACCGCGAACATCAATTCTTATTGCGTTGTATATTAAGAACCGTGACAACCAAAAATATGCATGCGTATGTAACGTTTATCGTGTTTTTGTGAATCTAATGCCTTATAATACAATACAAAGAATCAAGTTTGAACTTTAAAAAAATTGCAACAAGAATTTTTAGGAGCTTTCATGAGATTGTTCACAACCCTACGAACGTTCCAGAAATACTTTAACTGTCAACGTCATTCTATTGAAATAACAGTAACCACATGTCCTCTAAGAGGGCTTTTATTGAGTACGCTAACATACATATGGAATGAACTGTTGACGTCTTGTGAAAACAAGAGGGTATGTTCCATACTTGGGTTGAGCAGAATCCCCTAGGTGGTGTGATGGCGTTGGACTTAAGATCCAATGGACGAATTGTCCGCGTTGGTTTGAACCCCACTCCTGGTATTTCTTTTTAACAATTCATTCTTTTGTATCTGCCTAAATAGGGTTAAGACTTTCACGTTTTGGTGCATTTGTAGTCTACGAAATTTATGACTGCATGAAATGTAATTTGATAACATGAAATAGATAAGGGTGAAGAAAAATGGAAGATAAAGTAAATCACTTCTCAAACTTTTCACGTGCAGTTTACGGCGAAGCTGATTTGCATTTAGAGTTGGGAAAATGTCCATCATTGTGCAATTTAATTTGTTCATAAACGTCGTCAACGTTATTACTATGATGAACAAAATGTAACAGCCAATAGACCAAAACATCATGGAAAATCTTAGTTTCGTTCTTCTTTAATTTGTTCTCAGATATATACAATTTTTCACGTTGTTATTGTAAGATAGTTTTGTGCTGGTATGTCGATTCGTTGGTATGCAGGTTGCATAATTATGCTAAGTAGTTGATATTTAAGGAGTTTGTCCGTTAGGAGTTGTCACTTCGACGGCATCTCTACTTTTGATCAGTTGGAAATTTTGTTTTAGTAAATTTCCGTGCTTCTGGTTTCTACGTTCGTCTTTCTATGTTCTGATCAATAAACGAGATGCCCCCTCCTATATGACATGTGTTTTCTTACTTATACTAAGTTAGAAATTATTTTGTTTTCGTTTCACTGAAGAGTGATTAGAAAACAATTGAATATCAGGCGCCAATCCAGGGGGCTTGAAATGGGTGAATGTTAACCACCCCTCCCCTATTTCTGAGCCCCCCCCCCCCCCCCCTTCTTCCTTTTTTTTTTTTCTTATCCCTGATTTGATTTCTCTGATTTCTCTGATTTCTCTGACTGAGGTGGAGAAAATTCACACCCCATTTAAAAATCCTGGATCCGCGTCTAAATAAACTCGTTAGAGGCATGTTTGAGGCACTAAGCGAACATGGAATGAACTATTGACAATCTTAAAATCTTAAACTCTCCTGCATTTTGTAATAACATTAGCATCGCACCAAGTGTATACATGTATAATTGAAGTCTTGTGAAAACTATAGTACTCTTTGCATCCGCACCAGGATGGCCGAGTGGTTAAGGCGTTGGACTTAAGATCCAATGGACGAATTGTCCGCGTGGGTTCGAACCCCACTCCTGGTATTTCATTTTGTTGGTCAACCGTCAAGCTGAAAGTCACAAAACCATCCAGAACTATCAAATAGTGGATACAACTCGTGTTCTTTGGCTTTAAAATGTTTTTGGCCAGGGGCGAACCAAAAAACGCATTTACAACCTCGAACATCGAATCTTATTTCGTTACATATTAAGAACCGTGACAACCAAAAATATGCATGCGTATGTAACGTTTATCGTGTTTTGTGAATCTAATGTCTTATAAAACAATACAAAAAAATCAAATTTGAACTTTAAAAAAATTGCAACAAGAATTTTTAGGAGCTTTCATGAGATTGTTCACAACGCTACGAACGTTCCAGAAAAACTTTAACTCTCAACGTCATGCTATTGAAATAACAGTAACCACATGTCCTCTAAGAGGGCTTTTATTGAGTACGCTAACATACATATGGAATGAACTGTTGACGTCTTGTGAAAACTAGAGGGGTATGTTCCGTACTTGGGTTGGGCAGAGTCCGCTAGGTGGTGTGATGGCGTTGGACGTAAGATCCAATGGACGAATTCTCCGCGTGGGTTCGAACCCCACTCCTGGTATTTCTTTTTAGTAATCCCTTCTTTTGTATCTTTTAAACTTTTGAAGTGCAGTTTCCAGAAATGCTGATTTCCAATTTGAATTGGTGAAATGCCCATCATTACGCAATTTGATTGATCATTAACCTCGTCACAGTTTTTGCAACGATCAAGGCACTAGACGAGAACATTAATCAAAATCGCAGTTTAGCTCTTCTTTGTTCTGAGATAATTTTTATACCTTTAGAGGCATTTTTGAGTAAGCTAACATGTATATGAAATGAACAGTTGACGTCTTTTGAAAACTAGAGGGGTTTGTTCCGTACTTGGGTTGGGCAGAGTCTAGATGGTGTGAGAACGTTACCATCGTTCGAAGTGTGTTTATGCATGCATTGAAGCCTTGTGAAAACCAAAGGGGTCTTATCATCCCCACCAGGATGGCCGAGTGGTTAAGGCGTTGGACTTAAGATTCAATGGACGAATTGTCTTCGTGGGTTTGAACCCCACTCCTGGTATTTCTTTTTAACAATTCATTCTTTTATATCTGCCTAAATAGGGTTAAGGCTTTCACGTTTTGGTGCTTTTGTAGTCTATGAAATTTATGACTGCATGAAAAATGGAAGGTAAAGTAAATCACTTCTCAAACTTTTCACTTGCAGTTTACGGCGAAGCTGATTTGCATTTAGTGTTGGGAAAATGTCCATCATTGTGCGATTTGATTTGATCATTAACGTCGTCAACGTTATTACTATGATGAACAAAATGTAAGAGCCAATAGACCAAAACATCATGGAAAATCTTAGATTCGCTCTTCTTTGTTCTCAGATATATACAATTTTTCACGTTGTTATTGTAAGATAGTTTTGTGCTGGTATGGCGATTCGTTGGTATGCAGGTTGCGTAATTATGCTAAGTAGTTGATATTTAAGGAGTTTGTCCGTAAGGAGTTGTCACTTCGACGGCATCTCCGCTTTTGATCAGTTAGAATTTTTTTTTTTTAGTAAATTTCCGTGTTTTTGGTTACTACGTTCTTCTTTCTATGTTCTGATCAATAAACGAGATGCCCCCTCCTATATGACATGTGTTTTCTTACTTATACTAAGTTAGAAATTATTTTGTTTTCGTTTCACTGAAGAGTGATTAGACAACAATTTAATATACTTGTTAGAGGCATGTTTGAGTCACTAAGCTAACATGGAAGGAACTATTGACAATCTTAAAATCTTAAACTCTCCTGCATTTTGTATAAGCGTTAACATCGCACCAAAGTGTGTACATGTATAACTGAAGTCTTGTGAAAACTATACAACTCCATGCATCCGCACCAGGATGGCCGAGTGGTTAAGGCGTTGGACTTAAGATCCAATGGACGAATTGTCCGCGTGGGTTCGAACCCCCCTCCTGGAATTTCTTTTTAGCAATTCAATCTTTTTTATCTCTCTGAATAGGAGTAAGGTGTTTATGTTTTGATGGCCTTAACAACAGCATTTGTAGTAACGTTCAAAATTCAGAAAGTATAATATCTCTTTAAGGGTTGCGTGACGTTTCAAAATCTTGCTCAATAAATTTCCTTAATTAGTGAAGTTGGCTTGACTAGACTGCTAGCCGTCCTCGTTTAGTCCGTACTATATAGGACATCTCAACCTCACCCAAAATAAAATGAATTCATTTGACACTGTTGTAAACAACAGAAGTGAACTTTCACTAAAGAATAAGTGTGACAGAATAGGATACTCTACCAGAAGCACGCTTCTGGCTCCCTTCGAAGATATCAACGGAAGAGGGTCACCCGGGAGCCTTCATCTCCAAACGTGACCCTATAACACAGCTTATTATATGACTGGCTCTTTCAGCGCTTTAGATGAATTAATTCTCTTCCCAAGAGGTCAAGAAGGAGCCGTCTCGACCACTCGGGATAGCCCGTTTGTCCCGCGTTTTACTGTCTTTTAATAGCGTCCTTTGAGTCATATAACAAATCCTTTATTGACTAAGCTTGTTCGGTCAAGATGGCAGGATATTGGTCTCTTCCTGTTTATGCGTGTTTATGGACCTCGACTTCGTCTCGGTCGATAAACACGCAAAAAAAAAGAACTTGGCCAATATCCCGCCATCTTGGCTTCACGCTTGGCCAATGACCCATATCAGAAGCGTATGATACGCTTCTGCTCATATGTATATACTCGTCGGGGTATTTTTAGCCTCGTACTCCACCACGCCGCCTCCACATTTCAACCAGTCAAAACATTGCCACACTGTATCTCGCATTCTGAGTTTTTCCCCGTTGGTGATTCTGTACCCCATAGTCATGGGAGGCTCTGGGGTAACTCGCTTCTCGTATCAAACTTTTTTTATGACAGATAAAAGAGTATTTATCGTTCGACTTTTTCAGGATGAAGCAGGCGACACTCCTCTCTATGATGCCATTGCTGCTGAAAAACACAGCATGGTGGATATGCTGATAGATCATCCAAGGTTGTGTATCACGATCACAAACCAAAGAGGTTTCAATTATCTTCAGTTTTCTGTGTTGAAAGGAAATAAGCGGTGAGTAAATGAACGTTTGTTTTGTTGCTATTATAAAAGTATGCGAATAACACTTTCTTTGTCGCTCCCTATGATCTTTCCATGCCTGTTTATATTGAATAAATCGTCATCATCATCGTCGTCGTCATCATCATCATTATTGCCATGGTCACCATCGTTATCGTTGTGCGTAGTTTTATTTTTCGCCATTATAATTGTTATTACCGTTGTTCTCGCGTTTTGTTTTTTTGTTTTGTTTTGTTTTGTTTTTGTTGTTGTTGTTGTTTTTTTCGTTTGTTTGTTTGCTTTTTGTTGTGGCTTTGTTCTGTTTTGTTTTATTTCATTTTGTCAGCTCACATTAACAGTATAGTAGGTACCGAATTATCCCCTTTTTTGAAGAAGAATCTCATTATTTTCTTTGACTCCTCCTCATATATATTATTTTCCGTCACCCTATGTTAAGAAGATGCCTATTCATGTCGTCTCCTCACGTTAATTTATTGCCCCTCAGAAAACAGGATAATTCAGTCCCTACTATACTACTCACATGCATCACAGATTAATGCCACGTTGGAAAATTGGAGCTGTTTCTGATCCTTAGTGGCGATAAGATTTACTTGCATTTCTATTCTTAGAGCAGTCTATTTTTTGTTAAAGAATTCTCATGATTTTAAAAGATCTTAACAAACAAACAATTAATTAAAACACGCTTTTTTTTTTCTATTTCATATTTTATGTATAGCCCAAACGTCTTACCAGGCCTCAGCCCAAACCAGTTAACAGAGGCCTTTAGAGCACGAGCCGAGATCGTGTATAAGTACAACTTTCAAATTTTGAACCAGTCAACTCCCCAAAACTCTCACCCTTCCTCGTTGGTTACCAAAAGGGATGTTGAGGTTGTAGAAACAAACTGCTTCGCGAGTGGTTATCTATAGCTCTCGAACTAGATTTGAAAAGTCGTACTCGTGCTCAATACAAGGTACCTTTTCCTTTTGGGGTCTTCCCCTAAATTTCTTGTAATTTATTGTGTGTTCCTCGCACATTCCAGAGCTGTCGAGAAACTGCTTGCGAAAGCTGGAAGCATTCTGAACGTCCCCAAAAGTGATGGCTTCACCACACTTCATATTGCAGCTATCAATGATCACCGCGAAATAGCTAAGGTCCTTCTGAAACAGGTATTTTTTCTTTTTAATAAATTTATTATAAATAACACAGGCCGGTGTTACAAAGTAGTTACAAAGGGACAAAGAAAAAGAGAAGAGATAGATATACAAATACAACTATCCATAACTGAAAGCGAATAAGTTACATGCGAGCAAACAAAGAAGCTAAGAAGATAAAAACAACAAAGGAAGTTCTTGCAATTGTGATATTTACAATAGTATTGTTTTTACAGGGGCGGGGCTTCTATACCAGTCCTTCTAATTCATGCTTGTAATAGATATGCTTATGATTAACCTGATATGCTTATAATTAACCTGATTAATAAAGTCAAGAACTAGCAATGATTCGTCGAGGTGTTTTCTCTTATATTTAATAACGCACAGGTATGAATTCAAGGTTATTCATGAAAAGGACACGGCTAAATTTCATATCCAATATTCAGGTGAAAATAGCCCAAAATCTAAATATTAGTGTAAGAATGGATAAATGTACAATAAAGTTTTTGAAGCCGTCCAATAAATTCGCAACTCGTGTTTTATCAAGTCATAAAACATTCGGCTGTGACTTCATAAAACATAATTACTCATTTATTGAACATTGTCTATTTTACTGCCCTGAACTCTTTCGCAGTGGATTGAAAAAGTTAAATATTATATCTATGTTGCCTGAGATGGAGTAGCGTTGGGTTAAGGGCATGGGCAAAAGTTGGGGTTGGGGTTAGGTAGCGGTTTCTCATTTGAGGAAGTCAATTTGCGAACATCAATATGTGGAAAGTATGAACCATAAGTGGGTAAGAAACAAAATAAATCATATTAGCAATCCACTCAAGATGGAAGAAAGAAGCCTTTCAAAAGACAATAAAAAATGAGACCTTTTCCTTGAAATCCATTCACTGCTACAATTACCAATTATTTTCTATCACTCTTACAGCCGTGAGTTTTGTGATGTTTAATGCAGGAATGTTGATAAAACACGAATTGCGAATTTACGGCTTTAAAAGCTTTACTGTAAATCTACCATTCTTACACTAAAATTTAGATTTTGGATTATCTTGGCCTAGAAAATTGGATGTAAAATTTAGCCGTGTCTTTATCAGATATAAAGACACTCATTAAAATTGATTTCTTTTGTATTTCCTTAATGAATTATTTTAATGCATCTTTTAAGTTATCGATAAATACCCTTCAGTAGTAAGTTAGTTATTTGACGTTGACAGTTTTTGCTGGTGACTAATATTGCGTCACAAGGCTAGAAGTAAAACAGTCAGACTCTTGTATTTCGAGAACTCCCAGAAAAACATTTTCAGCAGAAGCAAGATTTTGAGTTTTTTTTACTTTTATTTTTCTTTTCTCTTAGCCTGGTTGCGATGTTGATGTGCGGACAGAAGTGAATCACACTGCTCTTCACCTAGCAGCTGATGAGGGATACTCAGTCATGGTTGAGATACTACTGGATCACGGAGCCAATGTAAATGCCTTGGATAGTGATAGAGACACGCCACTACACCTCACCTTGGCTAAGGAATCCGTTTTCAGAACAAATATAGCCCAAATGGTATGTTTACGTTGCAAATCTAGGCACTTATTGAGGTTGTTGGACATCGTAACCTCGTACTATTCCCACTTAGATTGTTCTTAATTTACTTTTACGAGGTATTTGTTCTTGTCGTGGGGAATGAACTACTATTTCAAGCTGGGATCTCACTTGGTATCATGAAAGACCAGTCAACGTTTCTATTTAAGATCTAGATTAGGATTTAAAATCAGATTGGACAAGTTCAAAGAGGGTTACACTGAGGCAGCATCATCTACCTCAGTTAAGTGGTAGTATTTAGAAGGCAGTGACGTTAGTCGTTGGTTATTTTTCCCTCGCGTCTACTCGTAAAATGTGGAAGGATTACGTAAGGGAACCCACCCAATATTCATAAAGAGTAGGAAGCGTAGCCGTGTTCCCGGTCTTGTGGTCTGCCCTATCACTTATCTCAGGGTGGGGCAGAAGCTGTGTGATGGTCTGACCACATGTCCCCTTACAACACCTTGCAGTTGGTTACGGAAACAAAGGGTCCAGTGGGCCTACAATTATCCATTATTTTCTATCACTCTCAGCCCTCAAGCTCTTGGACTAATGGCATGCAGTACCCTTTTGGGGTAATCGGAAACAAGCGCAAGCCATCAACACCGCTTCACGTTTCATCAGCCTCGCCGCGCTACTGGCGTGCGCTCCCCACTCTCTAGAAAGGAACTGCTAGCAGAGGACTAAGTAGTGGATTTTAATAATATTTTTCATTGCATTTTTAATGGATTTTTCTTGCCTTTTTAATAGCCTGCTCTTCGAATGTTGTTAAGTGGAGGAGAGAGGCGATGTCATGCGGCTGTGTCCTGCTGTCTGTTAAGCTACGGAGCTGATGTACTGCAGAGAAATAACAAAGGGGAAACACCGCTGGACAGGTGTTCAGGCACAGAAGTTGAGCAACTCGTTCGGAATATGGCAGCCTCAAAAGGGTAACACCAGCTCCGGCAGTAATTGTACAGTGAAGAATGTTGCTAAGCGCAATCATCACGTATTTAGCATAAACTGACTACAGGAAAAAAATCATTCCTTTTTGTCAAAGAGACCTACACTTGACTGATCCTATTGCCACGCTTGGGTAATGTTGAGGCTCAATAGGGAGAGCACCCCTTGTTTACCATTTTCTTATCCATATGACACACGTACCCTACACTCATTGGTTTCGAGTATCATTGATGGCGACAAATTGTGGATGACCATACATAGTTAATAGGTCAACTATATCCTCTTTAACATTTACAAAGGGTTAATGACTTGACAATTTAGCAATGTGTGGCTACATTGAAACCATGGTGAAACACTAGAACAAAGGCTTGCCTTGAGTTTCAAAGAATGACAAATTGTATACTTAAATAGCATTACAAATAGCATTGATAGCACCAAATCTGAGAAAACGACATTGAAAACCAACCTTAATTATAATAACAAAAGGCAACTGCGTGGAACTGAATATTTCATCTTAGAATGTTCGTAAGCTTTTGGACAATCTGCCAACACGAATGTTTATGCCAACCGGTGCTTCCACTTTTCTAAAATTTCCTTTTTTTGAAGAACTTCTCAAGTTAAGAAAGTTCCAACCTTTGGAGGTACTGTCGATTCAGCGATGCAAACTGAGGCGCTAAATGAGACCAACTCGGTCTCAACAGAGACAACAGGAAATGAAGGTAATGAAGAGCGCAATGATGTGGGTGAAACGACTGAAGGGAGAAGCAGTGCCAGCCAGCAGGGACAAAATGCTCACGCATCAAACGATGACGCAGCACTGGAGGCGACAAATGTGACCAACCCAGTCCCAACAGACACAGTAGCAAATGACAGCGTGGAAGACCGTGATGCTGATGGTGAAATGAGTGAGGAAAGCAGTGGTGTAGGGCAGCAAGAACAAAATCCCCAGTTGTCACTCGGTGTAGCTACAGACCAATCTACAAAGCAAGAACAGCCCGAAGAACAGGGAGAGGATAGAGCGGAGGATGTATCGCTAGATAACAACCTTGTGGATCATTCCATGCAACAAATTCAGGTACGGGGACAAGAAGGTGCACGGCAATATATGCGATTGTATTAGCTGACAATTATTCACAGAGGGGTAGGAAGGGGTGGGGGGGGGGGGGGGGAGGGGGGTGAATATTCTGACCGAGTCAAGGGGAAGCGAGGTCATGTACTCTTTTTAACTCTAGTTTCCTCCTATTTATTCTATGGTATTTCGTCTTTCCATAATTTTATTTTTGCTCACTGTCTGTCATGTGTATGTGTGTTTGTCTGTGTGTGTGTGTGCCGACCTAAACTTTGTTAAACTGGCTGCCTGCCCTCTCTACCTCTATGGTTACTTCAGGTAACCAGTCCCCTCTCAAATTAGTTAAATGTCTGTAATGTAACTAAATGGGGAAATAAAGCGTTTTGCTGTTGTTGTTGTTGTTGTTGTTTGTGTTGTTGTTGTTACTAATATTCACCGGCATTGAAGTAAATAATTGTTTTCAGTTTATACCAAACCAGAAGATGCCTTCTACAATAAAAGGCTTTATCATATAAACACCAGTGAAATACCAGGTGTACTTTAGCGCGAAAATATGATATCTTCACAAGTGAAAATAACATGTTTTATTATATCTCTCACTTAGTGCGCGCGCTGTGATTGGTCAATTTTTCGGGCCGTATTCTACAGTACGGCCCGCTTAACTTCAACAAGGTTTCTTTCCCGCGAGCCAGATTACCCTCAAAGATATAATAAATATCTTACTAACCTCGTTTTCTCGGTCCGTACTGTAAGTTACGGATCCTCGTTTTTTCACATTAATTCATGGCCCGCGCGCTTCACGCTTGGGCCATAAATCAACAGGAAAAAACTCGGTCCGTAACTTACAGTACCGACCTCGGACACGGTTAGTATAAGGTATATCTTCGCGCGTGAAAAGATCACCGTTTCTATGGTTACATAATTTATTACCAAAAGGTTCAGTAGCTGCGTGGCGCAGTAAACAGTAAAAAGTTTTAAATAGTAATAACGCAGTGTCAAATTAAAAACGAAGTTTATAGCAGACGTTTCGGGCCTAGCCCTTCCTCAGTGCTAAGTTGAGTTTTGAATGGGACACGTAATTGAATAAGTAAACAGTTGTACGCGCGACTCTAACGGATAGGTAAGAGCGCGCGCGTAGAGCTGTTTAAAAAATAAAATCCACGTTCAGTCCATGCGGCCTAAGGGTGCCAAGATGAAAAATTAGGCGCATTTCGATGTGACATGGAGGTCCGCTGCGTGAAACAGTGGGGTACTAACAATGCCAGACGCCGTGACGAAATGCGCCTAATTTTTCATCTTGGCACCCTTAGGCCGCATGGACTGAACGTGGATTTTATTTTTTAAACAGCTCTACGCGCGCGCTCTTACCTACCTGTTAGAGTCGCGCGTACAACTGTTTACTTATTCAATTACGTGTCCCATTCAAAACTCAACTTAGCACTGAGGAAGGGCTAGGCCCGAAACGTCTGCTATAAACTTTGTTTTTAATTTGGCACTGCGTTATTACTATTTAAAACTTTTTACATAATTTATTACACCCATTTTGAAATCACTGGTGATCCTTGCAATCTGATTGGCTCTAAACAGTGCAATTTATCCTTTCAAAATGAAAGTGAAATAATACTAACCTATCAAATTTCATGGATAAACAAATATTAATATTGACAAAAAAAACTGTGTGATTTCAAAATGGATGTAACAAAGTGGTAATTGAACTTCGTGTCATGCAAATTTGGTCTGAAATCATACTTGTGATTTCAAATCAAACTCGCACTGCGCACTCGTTCGATTTTGAAATCGCGTGTATGATTTCAGACCAAACTGCACTCCACTCAGTTCAATCACCATAATAAATCGCGCCTTTCGCAGAGGGAGTGGAATGGTTTGGTATTTCATTGATCATCTATAGCGTTTATCTAATAAACAGAACATTACATGGCCACTTAGAGGTAAGACATTTCTCTTCTCGTGTTGAAAATATTACAGTCGTTCGCTCCGCTCACTCGTGAAATATATATATATTTTTAACTTTCGTGTCTCCGTGCGGCCATGTATAAATGTCCTCTATTTATATTTGCCAAAAAATATTGAAAACAAAAAGTGAATAGGAGTTGGCAAGTAATCATTCCGGAAATGCGCTTCCAACTTTGCATCAGTTGACGAAATGCGAAATTACGACCAATTAATTGAAGTTATGGAATTTGGAATTCTAATGTTTGAAAATACGTTCTCAGTGCCCGCTGACACTGTTCTCAAGTTTTAAATTGAATTCCGATTAACTAAGAGCGTTTTGCTTTCTCCCCCTTTGCTAGGAGAATGTTGTTCTCGAAATTACCAATCAAGTACAACAGGAATTGCCCACTGCAGATGTCTCGAATGACCGTGTGAATGCAGTTACATCATTGATGAATAATGGCAACGTGGCAGACGATGAAAATGATGTCTCGGGCGACAACAACTCGCCATCACTGGAAATTGCCGCCGAACCAAACCAGGAAACGAACGAAAAGGAACCAGAAAAGACACAGGCAGAAACAGAAGACATGGATGTGAGTGAGGAGACAGAAGACAAAGAGAAAAGGCCGAAGTGTCGAATCTGTGAAGAAAATGTAGCAGATGTGGCATTTAAACCCTGTGGCCATATTGTTGTTTGCGCAGGTGACATTTTGTTTCTGTTCTTATTGTTTTTGTTGTCGTAGCAGTCCCTGCTGCTGGAATTGTTGTTAATCGTTTTTGTCACTACCGTTGCTGCCAGCTGTATATGCTACTTTAGTGGCTTTTGCAGTCGTTTCAATTGAGAAAGCAGGTTTTGGCGTAGTTGGCGTCAATCACAAGTCACTAATTGGCCGTATTTATACCAGAGGCGGATCATCCGTCTGGGACGAGCTTGGGCAAAGAACGGTAGCTCGTCTGATAATCCGTCTGTGTATAAATACGGGCAAGCAGACGGATCATCCATCCACACGAGCTATCGCGATAGTCCGTCTTGTGAGACGAACCATCGTGGACAACTCGTCAAGACGGATGATCCGTCTTTGTGTATAAATGAGGGCTGGAGACGAACTATTCACGAAAACTAGAAGATTTGACTAAGGCCCAAGCCTTTTCATCGTGCTTTCTCGGAAATCCTTCCAGAAGGCTCGTCCAGTACAAACACAGGACGAGCCACACGACCCACCGATGGTTCATCTCATAGTCCTTCCCGTATTTACACTAGACGGATGATCCGTCTGGACGGATGATCCGTCTCCAGTATAAATTGGGCCATTATTATTCACTGCATAGAACTGTCGGCTTATATTTCAAGAAAGTAGGCAAAAGGGACTCATCTATGGGATCTCGTAAAACGATTTTGACGAACTTTGATTGGTTTTACCTTGTAGAATGTGCACCTCGACTGAAGCGATGCTTGGAATGCCAGTCTAAAATCACCGGAAAGGCCAGAAAAGGTAATAAGAAAGAACTAACTTTTCGAGCGCCCTCAATAATTTATCCATCCATCCATATCTTCGTTATTTTACTCATTCATTCATTCATTCATTCATTCATTCATTCATTCATTCATTCATTCATTCATTCATTCAGTCAGTCAGTCAGTCAGTCATTCACTCATTCATTCACTCACTCATTCATTCATTCGTTCCTTCGTTCGTTTGTTCGTTTTGTCGTTCATTCATTCGTTTATCAACTCATCAATCGTAAATTTATCTGTTCATGTTTATTTATTTATTATTTATTTCTGCGCAAAAAAAAAAGTAATAAACAACTAAAAGACACAGGAACGCCACAGCAGCACAGAGAAGTACCCATGGAAGAATTTTGTATTAAACATTAATTTTTCTTTAAGATGGCACACAGGTAACAGCAATCAATAACAAGTCCCTGGCAGCGAAATACCAGATGCTGGAAGCAAAGATGCGGAAGTTGGAGGAATCCGTTGTGTGCTGCATTTGTGTGGAAAGAAAAAAGAACATGATCTTTCTCTGTGGCCACGGCACCTGTCAGAGCTGCGCCCAACAACTTAAGACCTGTCCTATTTGTCAGAAAGAAATTGAGAGGAAGATTCCAACATTTTAACTCTAAACTTTTAAGCTTCAATCGGGTATCGGCAGTAATTCTCGTTTACTCTGGGTTTGCTTTCCTTTGCTTTGTGACTGGTTGGCAAACTCGCGCCACTTTCTCAAAACCGAAACCATTTGCTGACTTGTTCGCGTGCATTTTCCTGCTCTTGACGTCGGCGATATGTAATTGCTTCGAGTTCTCGTTGGTTCACTACGTTGTTTGCGTGTGTCGATATTGGTAAGAATGATTTCTTTGGTATTGACTTTATGACACTCAGTTTAAAACCGCTCCAAGATTAAAACCTGGTCTAGAGATTAGCGACACCTGGCACTTCTTCTTAGCTTTAAATGTTTGGTATCTAACTTAACGTTTGGAATTTAATCCTAACGTGATTAAAATTTTTGCAAGTGTAGATTACAAATGCCAATGGATAGAGAGCTTTACTTGCAAAATACTTTAGCAGTTGTGTTTCCCTTTAATTTTGGTCTGAAAACTTGTAATCATTGTTACAGTAGCTTAAAATGCCCTGCTTTATTTTCGTGGTTGAGAAATACATGAGAAACTAAGAGACCCCATATTAAGCAATTAAAGTTCTTCAGCAATACACGTCTTGTCTCAGTCATTGACTCTAATGGAGGTTTTAACTGCATTTTCCCAAAATCGGTTTCCTATTTTTTTTTTCTGTTTTTAATTCCAAACCCCACAACTAGGACTTCTTGACTATTTATAATGAAGAAATGGTTCGATGCGCTCTATATTTTCTTCCACTTTTTTTCCAGGCTTCACTTTCACTACTGCTTAAGTAGTGTGCATAACTGCGATAATCATTCAAATATTCATTAAGAAAGTTTTATTTCACAATTTACCAATATCTGTTAACGTCAGCACGAGCTAGAGTGAGTCTGGGCACTGATGTGTGTGCCCGAGGGATAGCTATTAAAAAAAAAAAAAAAATAGGTACGCAATGCGTACGTGGTCGAACTTGTAACAATTGCACCAAGTAGATTATTAAATAGATATAATTTGAAATTTAAACCAGGGCATCAAAAAGCGACAGGCTTGGGTGGTCATTAATTAACTATACTTCCAACTGATGCAATTCTAAAAGCACTGCTGTTCCTGACTTGTTAAATCCACCTGATTTATCTCTACTATGCGAATCACATGTATTTTTGAATAAATCGCTGTCAACTTTATTATGGCTATTGTATTACATTCAATAGTTATTATACAAAATGAGTACATCATAGAAGAAAATATCAACTCCAAGGATCTTCTAAAAGAAACATATGGCAGCAAATTTCCCTGTGATAGGCTCATAGGATGTTCAGACTGTCTCATGTGAGCATTGGCATGGCCGGCTACATTGCAAGTTAAATGTGTTGGCGAATATGGACCTACTCACTGGTAGTGCACCTCGAGAGCAAACTGTACAAAGAATTTCTAGTGTGCAAGATATTAGCCATGTCAGCAGCATTCCAAATGCCTTTATAACGTTGATAAACAATGGAAATTAACGGGCTCGCTACACATTGTTTTCCTCGGTTTTCACCAAAAATAATGTTACATTATGAGAAGAGAGCACAGATAGTTTTATTGGCATCAACATCCACAACAACAGGAGGTCCTGGGTTTGTCTCCATGGCCACGTTATTGGCGAGTCGAATTAATTCAGGAATATAGAGGCGGTACAAATAAATCTGTGTAAGCCACAAACGATTCATTT
>JAEMWC010000077.1:97500-117500 GCA_016490735.1 Pachyseris speciosa
ACTTTACATGTCCAAAGTTATCTGAGGGACACTATCTATTTCCTTAATTATTTACCAAAGACAGTACCTGAAAGTACAATATTAGTCTCCTTTGACGTGACCAGCTTGTACACAAACATTAACCACGAACTCGGCATAAAGGCCATGGAATACTGGATCAATAAACACCCAGGGAGCCTTAACTCACGTTTCAGCAAAGAATTTATCATCGATTCAATTCTTTTAATATTGACGAACAATACCTTTACCTTTGATGATGAACAAAAATGGCTCCCAGTTATGCAACCCTTGTTCTCGGATATTTGGAGAACGAATTATACAGCCAGGTCTCTGATAAAATGGGAGAAGAAATAAGCCATTATGTTTACACAAACTGGAGAAGGTTCTTGGATGACTGTTACATAAACTGGCCTTACGGTGAGGATAAATTGAAGGAGCTTCACGATATTCTAAACAGCCTAGACAGCAGCATTCAACTTACTGCTGAAACTAGCTGCAAAGAACTTCCGTTCCTTGATGTGATGATAAGAAAAGACAATACTCACCTAACAACCGATATTTATTATAAACCGACGGATTCATTCCAATACCTCCCATATACATCCAGTCATCCAAGACACACAAAAAATAACATACCATACAACCTGGCTCGGAGGATATGTATGATTGTTGAGAACCAGGACATAAGGAAACGGCGCCTTCACGATCTCAAACAAATCCTTCTGGGGAAACAATACCCAGCTGACATCATAAATTACGGTATAAACAAGGCCCTCAACAAAACATCGGAAGAGTTAAGAAGGGTGAGAGAACAAGCTAGCGAAAATAACCTCCTCTGTCTGGTAACAGCTCAGGGGCACCCAACGAGCCAAATCAACCAAAAGCTGTAGAAAGGCATTTTTAAGTACCTTATGGTGTTTGAAGTCTGTTAAAAGTGATGTTTTCATAAGCTTGGAGAAGTTCATCTGTTCGGATTCCCTAGCTGAAATTTTAATTGTCCGAAAATGTTAGGGAACAAAATCTTCCTTTGAGAAAATGCAAGCTGAAATAAACTTTCCACGAAATTTCTAGGGAACTATTTTCTTTCCGAAAATGCTAGGTGACGTTTTTGACTGCCAAAAACAGCAAATACGACCTTTCTGAAAACCTTAGGGGCTATAATTTCTCCATTGCGAATCTCTTAGGCCACGTTTTAGTTACGAAAATCCGAGTGCACTCCTTAATTGACGCCGAAAACCCAAGGCGAATTACCCTCCACCGAACAGATATCTACCGAAACTTGTCGTTGGGTGCCCCAGACAGCTTACAATCCCAACAATCCGCAAGTATTTCAGCTGGTCAGGAAAACACTTCCCATGTTGAACCAAAACACATCATTAAAATCCATTATGAGCAAGACTAAAGTAATTCACAGTCAGCGACAACCCAGAAACCTCAAACGGATGCTAACAAACTCCTATTTCTCCGGGCAAAAGGACACTAATCCGGAAGTTAACATTTGTGGAACAAAACGTTGCGGAACATGCCCCTATTTGAAACAGGGTAAAGAATTCACCTTCTCCGCCACGAATGAAAAATTTCGGATAAAGCACTCGATGAACTGCACCTCAACGAACTTGATTTACGTAATAACATGTGCAGGATGTGGACATAATTATGTAGGAGAAACGGGTGATGTCCTGAGAAATAGAGTGACAGTTCATAAACAGCAAATTAGAGACCCGCACACACGTATGCTAGGAGTCAGCAAGCATATTGATGAATGTACTGCGGGATTGACACCTCAGTTCACTATCTTTCCGTTTTATAAGATTCTCAGCCCCTCAGAATGCATGAGAAAGAACAAAGAGAGGTTTTTTATTTTGAAGTATAAACCCGTTCTTAATGATTTAAAATTACGCTAATTGCTCGCGCGCGCTTAGAATTACAATAGCCATTATAATTGTAATTACAATTACATCTGTGACGCAAAAAGTCAATAAACACACTTTGCTATGCCTGAAGAGCCGCAACAGCGGTGAAACGCGTAGCGCTAAAGCAAAGTAACAGAAGACTTTGGGTTTTCATTGTTTTTAGTATATATATATATATATATATATATATATATATATATATATATATATATATATATATATATATATATATATATTTCCCTACCCCACCACTCCCTTAAACAGTAATTTTGCGACGATTCGACGTCCACCCGTGATCCACACATCCTCCTTCGTCTTTGCTTACATAGGGAGGACATTTGTACGTCCTCTCAAAAAGGAAATGACAACTAAAAACACATCCAGGCTTACTTTCTCAACTTCTTTTAATATTCACAAAATACCTCAAAAATGGAATTGCGCACCGAGCGATTCCTCCACAAATGGAGAATAGCATTCATCGACGAGTTAAGAAGGGTGATGGTCATTGACCATGGGAATACAATACACGCAATCACACCAGCTGGCCGTGCAACACTGAGGATGGCCGTTGGAACAAACAGCACCATAAATACCACTAAAGTGCATCTCGTGTCTGTAAGAACCTTCTTTTCTCTCAAGATGAGCCGCTGAACGTCAAGTGAGCGGGCGTCACGTATGGCGGAAAGATTGTAGCGGAACACGACCAGGAAGGTTTTAACGTGATACAGTGAGAGAGAGCTCAGAAGCACTGTTGCTATGGCAATTCTGATTCCTGACTTTGCTCGTTCTGGGATGAGCCACTGGATCAGAACGACTATGATGCCCCAGGCAACCCAACAAACACAGGCTAGGTAACCAGCAACTGAAAACAATAAATATCTTTTAGAACAAGGTTGAAAGTCAACGCGGGACGCCTGTCGGGAATACTTGAAGAAAACCTCAAAATCACTTTAATGTGCATGTTCTCAGGTCGTTTCATGGATTTTCAAAGGTATGTTAGTGTTATTTAATCCTAATTTGCCTGGGTCTCTGTAATTTCAAAGCAACTGAAAAAATGAAATCCAGGATTATTAATTTTGTCACACGGGTCAATTATCATTGATTATACATGGAGTAATTGGGACCCCGGGTTTTGACCCTTGTGCGATTGAGCTCAGAACTGAAAATGTATTATTTTGATTTTTCCAGAACTGAGAAAGTTATCGCCAGAAAAAGAAAAACTACACAGCCCTTGTATAATTGCTGACTAACATTTTAGAAAAGAAAAAAAGAACACCAAAATCCTTGTGGGACCCTGCCAAGTACGTCTCAAGCTTACCTTTCATTTCTTTAGGAGATTGGTATTGGACTGGCTTGCTCAGGGCATTGAATCGATCTCTTGCAATGCAAATCATATGTATATAAGAACAACCAGTGAAAAACAGTATTGCAACATCTGTCGATCTTGCCAAACTCTGCAGTGAGTAGCATGCCACATGGTCCTCGTGGATGGCCAATCGTAAAGTGATGTAAAAAGGCCTGGCTACCAAGGCTGCAACGCAATCCACCAGAATGAGGCTGAACATAAGAACATGACATGGTGTCTTAATCAGCCTTTTTCTCTTCATAACCACCGCGATGGCCAGGTTACTAAGCAGAGTAAACATCGCGGAGACAGCATTCACCAAGGATAGCGTCAGGTCGTTGGCGAAATATTCATTCCCGGTCTCCCACAATACAATTGAAGAAAATAGGCATCTGGCTCTGCCTACCTCCATTTTATTGATTACTGGCAAGATCTATGCGTGCAACATTTTTCAAACTGAAAGATAAATGAAAATACGTAATGATAAACGTGATAAACACCAAATAAACTAATGAGATGTTTATTATGGGCCTCTGTTATCATAAATAACAAAAAAGGCAGCTAACGTCAGTAAACTAGCAATTGTGTGATTTAATTTAATTTTAATTTATTACAATTTATGGCAGAGTGTCTAAAAATTGCATAAGAGAGAAAAATGAAAAAGGCATAACGACGATATGTAATGAGTCAATACGTGAAAAACATCAGACAAAGTTTTTCTATTTCTAGTTTCACCAAATTAAACAGTCTGTTCATTTTTCAAGTATTCTTACATTTCTGTTTGCTGAAATAATAATATAAATTAATAATAATTTAAATAACTCGCTATCGTAGTTTTTCCTTTTTATAGTCTTTTAGGGTTTTTTATTTCTTATCCATTATTTGTAAATTATCAAGGGAAATAAAAAAAAAACTATTTAAGTAATTTTTTTTTGTTCCATGATGTCTGTACATTGTTTGCAATATGAACGTACAAGAATAATATTACAGTTTTCCCCAATTGTCTCTGCAGGTGGATAAAAGGTGAAACATGGTTTTCATCGAGTTGAGTGAGTATACATACAAGACTTATCAAGGTAGGGGTGAGTGGTCGCCAAGGCAAATGTGCATTCGGAGGTGCTAAGCGAAACAAATTCTAGGGCAATAGGTAAAACAAGCAGGATCGTAAACAGATAGAAAGACGAAAAACACAACAGTGCGTCTTTTTACAGTATTTTGTCTAACTTATTTGTTTTTCTTAAGAGAAAAGGCTTGATTAATGATATGTCATACCGTATTTCTTGAAGCAAAGTTTCCTTACCAAATAAATGGCCCCATCCTCATTACAGGACGTGCCATTTGGTGTCATGAAACTGTCAGATAAGTTTTTTTTTTTTTACTATTTGCATGGGAAATCAACCGATTTGTGCAAATGATGTAGCAAAACTCCCTGTTGAGGTATCCCGTTCGAGATAAAAGTCTGCACGTTCATTTGATCACTTTGGTTCTACAGAAGGTTCTCGAAGTAAAGATTTACTAGCTGTGAAAAATAACTTGAGCACAAATTTCTCATTCGAATATCCCAGTTGGAATTTTACGCTTCCTGCTACGACACCTCAAACTTTTACACCTCAAACGAAATTTTAAATGGTAAACCTCTAAATTAACCAACATTTGAAACAGGAGTTAGAAATGATACAGGAAGTAAGAGTTTACAAAACGGCTGCTGCGAATCTGAAGTGGATCGGACTAACATTCGATCAAGTTTATTGACATTGACGTTGAAAAATATGAGAAAGGCTAGAATCTCGGTGATACTAATTTGAGTCGACTCGGCTTAAAAAAGTTCCAGAATTGATTTAACGTCGCATTTAATTGTCGAATTTAATTGCTGAGCGCGAGTGAATTAACATGTGGAGTTAATAGACGAAATTTAATTCAGCAAAATTTATAAATAACATTCGGCACATACAAAATGCGACGTCGAAATTCAGGCGCATATTCGACTGCCTGAGTAAAATATTCGATTGAACTCGCCTTTAATTTTAACTGAAAAATGCAAACGTCGCGTTGTGCATGCACTTAATTCGGTGCATGCAAAATGCGACGTTTAAAATCGGGAATAAAGCATTTTATAGTTTTCAGTTTGACTCGTTTTTCGCAAGTTTTCGCAAGAAAAGGAACTCAAGCTAAGAACGACTCAATTTCAAGGTTACGTTGAATAATTATAACCTCTTCAGTAGATGTTTCGTTAAGGGAATATCACTGCTTATTCAATTTAAGTTTCTGTTTTACGGCAAACTCCGAGACTACATGCATGATAGAGCATGTCAGAAAAAAAAATTATACGGCGCGTGATTACATTCTGCCTTACCGTTCTTGAAGGTTTTTCCTTCTCTTCTATCCTGTCATTTTAACCACCAAAGCTTTTTAGCAGGGTTTCGCACATGCATACCGGATAAACCACGATGGAAACCGCACCTGCCCACAACCCACAGTTTGCAAGAGCTGTCTTGACAATGCTTGCATTAACGTCATTTCGAAGTTCATCAAAAAATGAAGATAGCTATTGAGCCACTAACAATTAACTAGAAACGTTTTGCAAATTACTGCATTTGCCGCAAAACTGCATCAAAAGAACATGTCCATTAGAGGCCTAAGTCAGATCTTCCATCATTTTACTTCTGTTGTTTTTCGCAATCTATTATTACCTCACTAATAACATCTTTTTTTGCCAATATAGACTTTCTTTGTTCTCTAAAGTTCAAGTTTTAGAAAAACCGCGGACGGATAAAATGAGACATTTCATCCAAATTTCCACATATATATATTTTTCAGTTTTATGGGTTTTCTATTAACTTTCAGTACCCGTTGTTTGTACTAATGTAATTGAAAAAGGTTTTTATTTATATTGATATACACTGCTTTCGTTTAACCAAATATATGTCTTCTTTGTGCTTATCATTACTGTAATTAAAATGGAATTAAACTTCGAACGGAGTAAGAAAGTAAAATCCTTTATTTAAACACGATCAGTAATTAAAGCAATGTAGATTCGAATGTAGATGCTTGAGGGGGTGGGGCCAGAAACGTTTACAGCAGCATCAGTTTCAGTGATCAATTCAACAATCAACATCTTGTCTTTTGTTTTTTAATAGGGCATTTGGGTAGTTGTTTGATATACCAACAAGTGAAAATTAACGCATTCAGATCATTCGTGTTGATCCAGTTCCTGTTCAGTTTGGTGCCTATTCACGTCCAAATAGCAGTATCCTCGTTTAGTATATACCAGGCAAGTGAATGATGATTTTCGCGTTCTCTGATTGGTAAACTCGGAGGTAATTAGCAAACTACCATTCACCTCCGAGCAGCCGGAGCGCTAGATTTTAAAATTTCCGACCGCTTGTCGGTATATTGTCACAAATAAAGTAATGTTTTGGCCGGCTAGTTAGTCAGCTTGTGTGGTATATACTAAGACAATTATTCACCTCAGTGTCGGTGAATAAGTCAGTGAATAATTGTTCATTATCCAATTGTTCACGAACGCCGGATGGACGTACGTAAAGTAGCACAGAATCTATTTCAGCACGACAAGTTAGGTAAGTGAGAATGAATATATGCAGTTCAAATATATGATTTTCATATATTCATTCTGACATATTCATCACACACTCACAGGTATATTAACAAACCAACAAAATGATCAGCTGTCAGTTGGCTTGTTAGCTTAGCTGGTAGCGCACTCCATCGGTATAGCAGAGGTCGTGGGTTCGAATCCAGTACAAGCCTGAATTTGTTTTTTTCAGGCTTTGTTTTCACTACTGCTTAGCGCTAATAATTGGGATGATTAATTGACATATATATTCAAAGTTACGTAAGTTGTGCAGCTTGTCGGCCGTTCTTGAAATGTTGCAAAAAAAAAAGAAAAAAAAAAAACGATATAGTTGGAACTATTCAGATCTTATATGAAATAAAACAAAAACAGGAATACCACATATTAATTTAAAATTGAATCCGGGGCTGAAAATATCGAATTAATGACTCACCATGATACGTTTTGAAGTGCAACTCCATAAGAACGAAATCTATCCGAAATCCTTCCAGACAGCGTCTAGAAAAGCTTATTCATTGTGATTGATGAATAAACAATCAAACGACAAACCTGATGTCACGTTACCAGGGTTTTGCGGTCGGGTCTGCAGTCGCAGTTCCTGTTTCAACGCATGAAGGGCTTCCAGCGTTAAGTGATTTCCCGCAAGGTTCTTTGTCATTAAAAATTGTACCTCGCGTTTAAAGGCAAGAGATAGGTTTTTATACCAGCCTGCGATGTGCTAGTTAGATTTTCTAACTCGAACCTATGAATAATTCAGGTTTTGTAGGCGATAAAAGTAAAGCAGTTCGACTTGACGAAAAACAGCATGGCGGCGCGAAACAAAGAACGCCTTGTTAGCATTCAAAACCCGATAACCTGAGACTAAAATGCAGTTTGCGTTTCCAGTAATAATAATAATAATAATAATAATAATAATAATAATAATAATAATAATAACAATGATGATGATGATGATGATGATGATAGTAATATACCTGATGCTAAAGACGTTCATCGCATTTACCAAGTCCCCAAGGACTACAGCTGCCGTCAAAACAATGCTTTTTCCAGGCAACAGCATGTGGTATCTGGTTCACCAACATTAGCGATCAGTTCTTTTTTTCTTGCTTTGTTTTGTTTTTCATTAAGACTTGTGACCTCCTCGTTGCCGCTGGAAACCGGCAACCTCGTTCCCAGGGGCCTTTCTCTTCGTCCCTCGAGAAAGTGCCCTGATTACGACTGGTCACGTGTCTGCTAGGGAGGGGCAGGAAAGTTAAAGTTTGTCTCCCCTAAATAGAGGACCCACCCACTGTGCGGATTTGATTTGTAAACATGGACACGTGCATGACCAGTCGCAACCAGGGGACTTGCTCCAGGTAGGAAGAGAGAGAACTCTGGGAACGAGGTTGTGGAAACCGGGTGGTCGTGAGCAATGACCTCAGCGAGATGAAATTTCAGCAACGCTAGAAAGTTCTAACGTTCGTGAGAAAAAAAAAGGGGGGAGATACCGTAATAGCTATATTAAACCCTCCCCCCCGGGGGGCTTATTGAATTTCAGACCACATTAACGGGGGGCTTATTATAGAGGGGGGCTTAATAGAGAGGGGGGGGGTGGTATTTCAAATCTTAAACACGTTGTTTTCATCTTCAATGAGTTTTTGTACAAAACTCACACAATTGCAGTGAAACTATAATATATATATTTAGCCAAGCCTAAAAGCGGAGCTCCAAAAGCATTCTTTTTCTACTGGCATTTACATATAGTGTGCTTGTCATATCACCCATCTGACCTCACTCAAGCTACAGACCCAAGGCTGTAAAAAATAGTATGGAAAGGTGGTCTGAGCCAGTATCACAGTGGATTTGGACCCCCCGCAGATTTGCACCCTCCAGTCCAGATCTGCTTGTGGATCAGATTTGGACCCCATAGTCCAGAACTGCTAGCAGATATGAACCCCCTTTTACGGATTTGGACCCCCAACCCTCCTAAAAACAAGCGTTCTATTCAGTAAGGTAATAAAAATTCCTTTGCAAATTGAGTTTGGAGATTTTAAAAAGCAAAAAAAATATATTGAGGTAGGTTTCTTTAAAAAAATAATCTTTAATACTTTGTGTAAAAAAGAACCTGCAACGCTAGTTTGCATCTATAAATTTTTAAAACAAAACATTTCTTAACATCTTAGAGCAATACCTAAGGACAGGTCTGTTTCCCCGTTCAACTGTAGGCTACTTAGTTATGGTTTAGAGCCACTAGAAATTGGTGGAAAAGCCTGGTGAATGCTATTTTGAATCAGTATCCGACATCAGACATATAGTGATTTAGATCATCACTTCATAATGAATGCAATTTCAGTTATCCAAAACCTCCCATGAGACAGTTGGAAATCAGAAATTGTGTATCCTCTGGATATATGTATGCATCAAAAAAATTATGAAAGAAAGATACATGGAAATCAATAAAAATATTTAGATGATATGCATTAAGGCCAAGATATTTCTCTTGATCAGTTACTTCTTGACCTTACTATCGCAAAAACTGCTTGCTGACGTTAAGCTCATCAATCAATGCACCTACAGTGTTTTCAAAAAGAAATCCAGCTGCTTTTCTGGCCAGCCAAGTGCAATACTAAGCAACTTGATAATAAAATATTGGGCATTTGGTTGATATCACTATCAAGGTAATTAACAATGTAGTATGAGGATTTAAGGTAATGATTCACCAAAGCAAAAGTGCTGGAAATCCGTGTTAGCAATCTTAACTTGATTTTCTATTTTGCAAGAAAGGTAAGGAGTAGTCTCACATTTCTCCATGTACATTTGAAATTGCACAACATACTTCATCAAACATAAAAAATCCCATCACACATTAGTGTCAAATGTCATCCAAACATACTACAAGATTGGTGTGACCAGCTATGAATAAAATTAATTGAAAGACTGCATGCAGGAGAAGGAAGTCCAAAGGATGTGTACATTAATGAGAAAGAGCTTACTTTAAGTTTAGTAATACTTTGTCATGCGAATACATCTAAGTTGATACAAAAAAAAAGTGCATGACTGGAGAATAATTGGGAGAAAGTAAATTCCCATACAAAGAATATTATCTAATACAGTAATAGCCCACGTATAAGAACCTAGGTTTTAAGAACCTGTTAGGCTAAAATTTTCATTTTAAGCCCCCTCCACATAAGAACCTATTAATGCTAAAATTTTAAGTTAGGTTCTTATCAGTGGGGTTGCTCTAAAAGTGTAAAGGTAGAAACTGCTGAATGAGTTTCTTTGTTATGTTTTGGTAAGGACATATACTGTACCTGCAGTGAACTGCCTATAGGCATTTCTCTATGGTACAAATAAATGATTTATACTGTATTATGAGATGATATTTATCATATATATAGTATATTCAGATAAAGTTCATATGAAAATTTAAGAACCTATTTTAAGAACCTTAGTAGCCTAAATTTGCTTTCAGTACCATTTATATAAGAATCTATTTAGGCTAAATTAGAAAATTCTGGTTCTTATACGTGGGCTATTACTGTATTACACATTCTAAAAACTTAGAGGTGAAATTTAAACGTGGCCCAAAGCTAACCTAATCAAATTAAATCGAATACTTGTCTCTTACAAGTTACCCCTGCTTTGAGATTGACACTAAAAATAAAGAAGTAAAATTGAAATACAATCCAAAGCTAACCTAATTAAATTACATACTTGTCACTCACAAGCTACATCTGATTTCAAATTGACACAAATAATGTAATAGATAGGACTTAAAACTGCTTAAAGAAGGTGCATGCATGATGTTCGATGGAACGCCATTCCAGTCTGGTATGTAGCGATTATAAAAAGAAAAGCTGAAGGCCATATATATATTTAGCCAGGCTAAGCCTAGAATCGGAGTTGCACACTCTCACCGAGCAACTTCGCATGGCTTTATTTGGGCCAGTTTAATTTGTGTCCAAAACAATTGAGCAGCAGCAGGGAAAACGAAGAGTTTTCGATAGCAAACGTTTGCAAAAAAAATACAGACATTCGTGAGTCCTAACTACTTTCAGATGAAAGCGTAACGGAATTCAAAGCGGATTAAAAAAAAAACACTACAAGCCAACAAAGTACGATGCGAGTGTTTTGCTGGAAGAAGGAGAAGGTGGAGAAATTAAACAAGACTAGCTTGTAATAATAATAGCTTGTACTGATTAGTCTAGAAAAATCGGTATTTATTTTGACATAAATGCCCGTAGAAAAGACAATAAAGGGTAAAAACTGATCGTTAAGAGCAGTCAACAGGAATTGACCGCGGTTCAAAAACAACCGAACAACAAACACAAGTATTATAAGAAAACAAAGCACAATACGAATAATATTTCTTCGAAGATTCTTGGAGAGGGTGGAGAAATTAGACAAGTAACAAAAATTGCTTAGCAATTTTGACATAAATGTCCGTAGAAATGACAAAAAAGAGGTCCACACCTGATCGTTTAGAGCAGTCAACAGGAATCACTGAGGCAGCAATAACTCGCAACGCGACAGAGCTGAATAATAGCGCCATTTCCCATAAAATCTTTCCTTGGCTGTCACAAAACGCTAAAGAGCTTTTATAATTTTACTGGTACTTCCCATGTCTTCCGAAGAACCTTCTTCAATTAATGATTCTCAGTGGCAAAGCGTCATCCAGTTAACGAAGAAAGCGCTTGCCAAACCACACCAGCATTTCTCTCGCAGACCCGTCCAATATAAAATTTATCAAAGCCAGCCCAGCCAGTCAACCCATTTCGGTGTTTTTTACATCCAAACGCTGATTCTTACCGGTTCAAACAAATTAAGACGACATGTTTATAGACGGCGAAACTTAATATTGTTGTTTACAGGCTGCTTTCGACGAAGATCTCTAAAACGTTTTTCAAATTTTGACAACGTTATGTCAGATTTTGAGACGTGCACATGCACATGCACATGCATTTGATCGGCTTTTTTTTTACTCGAGCTTTAAGGGGGACTAACTTAACTACAAAATGAGCTAACATTGTTGCTATGGAAAGTTCCCAATGCTCATATCTTGGAAACCCTAACTTGCACAGGCGAGCTGTCTGGCTATGTTTTTACAATAAAAAAGGTTTACAAGATTTTCGAGTCACAACCATATTTGGTAAGTCACGTGACCAGAACAGAAAAAGGCCTAAAACTCGAGTGGTGTACACTTCTGGATATCGAAAATGGTGCCAATGGTTAACAATCGCCAAGGTGCAAAACTCTACGTATCGATTTTTGAAAATTCGCATTTTTCTGAGATTTATGACGTCATCTGCACGCAAATTCATACCATTTCGTCATTATCATTGCAGTTATGTACGTTGACAACAACTGCTTACGTAGGCTTGTAAAGAAGGCTTGAATATCTCCGATTGGCAAAAAAATCGGAACTTCACATAATTTTCTCCAAGTTTTAGGGATTTTTCTCTCTAAGGCGCGGTTGGGGCCTGGGGCAAGTTACGCATGCGCAATAGCAATTAATTAATTTTACATGTTTACCTCTTCGCACGTTTCACCAATACAGTGGCAAAAACACCGAAAAAGTGTGTTTTACAAATACAGTCCGCAAAAATCCCTTGGCAACAACGCTAAGTCTGTAGTTAAGTTAGTCCCCCCTTAATGCTTAATTTTACGAGGACTCATTGTGATTACGTGTTATTAAGATAAGGGCAAAAGTTTCTTAACGCTGTATAGGTACCAAGGTCGAAAAACAGTCAGCCAAGCCGAGTGAAAACACTCGTTCCCTTGCAAAGAAAACAACGTAACAAAAAAACAAACAATTCAACTACTCCGTTGCGTCCAAAACGAGTACAGATGATTGTTATTTATATCCATTCGAGAGAAAAATACAAGTTTCATTCCTGAACAAAAGTAACAACGATTAAACCAAATGTTAAGCTTCTATTTATTTAATTTACCTCACTGTCCTGCGCTGCGTTGTAGAGGTTTCTACCACTTGAAAATACGTAAGCTTCAGTAAAGTAAAAACAAGCATCCGCAAAAATAGCAAACGGTTTGTCCAAAGAAAGAGCTTTAGTTTTTCCACAGAGTTTGAGCTACTCGTTCCTCCCATTAACACAGGTGAACTGTTAAGTGACCTTTCTTAGTGAGATGCAAGATGCCGCCGGAAAGTGAAAGCCCTTGAAACGTTGAATTATACTGTTTTCAACCGCACAATCGATCCAAGTTTGAAGCTTTTCTTGAGAAAAATCGCTCTTCCCTTCATCACTTGAAAATTCACGTTCCGGAGTATCTGACAAGTTCTTGATTTTTATGCTTTTTACGGGAATTTAAAGACAAACTTCGATCGAAGACGATGAAGTTGTTTTGCTCAAAATGAAGAACCAAGTGAATGTGAAATTACGAGCCGCAGAAAGCGCGCGAAAAATAAAGCCTCGATTTGGTTTGGGTGTCCTACACCAGGCTTGAGCCTGCGATCAAATCGAAAGCAAGTACCTGGTCAGCGGTCAACTTAAAAAAAACAGCTGATCTCGATGAGGTCTCAACTTGAGCCCGCGATATGGTCACGTGACACTGGTCAGCGGATAACTTGTTTTGACAGGTGTCAATTGGCTATATGAAGGATGTCTAGTATCAAAGACGTACACTGGGTGTAAACTGTAAACTAGCTGGTTAGCTGCTGGGCCCGGTGGAGTATGGCCGCCATGTTGGATTATTATGATTATTATTAGGATATTATTAGTTATTGAGCAACACCACCGTCGTCGTCGTCGTCGTCGTGCGCGCCCACGAGCAATACCGCTAGCCATTTTGACCATGAGAAAAGCAGTTGACGGGTTTCTATAGGTATGGTGCTCCGCTCGCGGCCCTTCGGGCCGCTGGAGCTCCGCTATTATTTAATGAAGAGCAGCAAACAGTATTGTGTTTGAGTATGTATTTGTATAGGTAATCACATGATTTCGAGTGCAATTTGGGATAAATAAGCACGAGTAAATTTTTTCAAAGACTCACAAAATTGCACGAGCCCTTAGGGCGAGTGCAATTTGTCGTCTTTGAAAAAATTTACAAGTGCTTATTTATTCCAAATTGCACGAGAAAAATCATGTGATTACTTATTAATAATATACATGAAAAAATTGCGAGATAGCTTCTTAACGTTGCAGAAGCAACGCAACGAAGCTAAGGTGAACCAAAACAACAGTTTTCTCGATGTTTTTAAAGCGTTTTTAGCTGTGAAAACTGGCTAAACAATTACAGGCTATAGCTATAAGGCTACTTTGTTTGCTAAGTGTCTATCAAGCGCTGTAATCATTACCTTCAGGCTTTCTAGTTCGTTATCTTCGCCTTGTTTGTCCTTGTTTGTTTATTAATCTCGGCGTCACTCCAGCAACGGACTCGTAATTCCAATTACGTCGGTAATTCCCTTCTCTGGACACCACTGTTTCCAAACAGACAGCTAAAATACAGTACTTTTCGCAGCCGTTTCTCCTTTTTAGAGCTGTTTTGCAGCTTCTCTGCTGTTATTGCGGTCACGAAGAAAGAAAACCTGCTCAAAAAGCCAGCCATTGTTTGGGCTCGCAGAGTCGCTTGCAGCTCTTCAGACTTTGCGCCATTCAGAGGCCGCGTTTTATTGGCTCAATCGCAGCGCAATTGTTTATCAACCAATCAGAATCCTCAGTTTTTTACCTTGTTTTGCACTGTATTTCCTTTTTTCTGCACCGAATTACCTTTTTTCTGCACCGGTGTTTCCTAAAAACTGCATTTCTCTTAGCCAATCAGAATCGAGAAATTTTTTCATGTATATTATTAGTTTTAAAACAAATCCACTGGGCCGCATGAAGTGGATTTCGTAAGTGGGTATAGGAGGGAGTATCTACAAAATCTCGTGTTCTAAAGGTGGGGTGGGCTTATTACAAAAACCGACTTCAAAACGGGGGACTTATTAGAGACGGGGGAGAGGCTTAATAGAGCTTTTACGGTAGTTAGATTGCAACTGTAATCACATTGCTCAGCGGATTCCACAGTGTATACATCGTGTATGTCTAATCAAACGTAACAAACAATGAGAGAGCAGTTGGCCCCTGGAGACTGCAACACAGCCAAGAGTCGAGATTGAAACAAGACAAAATGTGATGAGTTTAGTTTATTCTGTCAAGTCTTTGCAGCAGATGGGAACTCATTAACAGGAAATGCTGTGATGATGCAACGACGACGCACAATCACACAAATTAATATGCAAATCATTGCTAGTGACAGCCAATCAGATTCGATAATTTTGTTATATTACTGTTGTAATTTTAAAAATAGTCATCATACTGGGTTAGCCTCGACCTAAAGTAAACTATTCACAAATACCGGTGGGAAGGTGCCACAAATTTGAAAATTAAACAATAGAGAGAGCTGTAAACAGGTCATCTTCTCGCTGGAATTTGAATATTTTACTTTAGGTCGAGCCTAACCCTTTACAAATGCGTTCTCAGTGCCTTTGTTCAGCGGTCATCGCGAACTCGAAACTGGACTAAAGACTTGCCATACTGAATTTACGAAACTGTGAGGCTTGGTGAGGATCGTAAAAAAGAAAATATGGTGTGTGATTGGAAGATCCCCAAATTCACAGCTTCATATCTCTTTCCTTAATTTAGCGACATCACTGTAGGGAACTTCACAATATTCTCCCTTCCAAAGAAATTCTAATGGTAAATCTATCTCTTGAAAAATGTCATGTACAATACCAACTGCACGGCTTGTAATAGACTTCAATTAGTTACTCTTGGATATTTTCTCTCTTTCCTCGTCTCATCTTAAATTGTTAATATATTTAACCCTTTGAAACAAATAGAAAAACCAAAAATAAACCTTTCAACATTGTAAATAAATTAAAATTGTCCTGGGAATATCACTTAAAACCTTGATAATTTCAGCAACCAATTTCGATTGTGGGTTGCAATATTTATAACTATTTATACCCTGATGAAATATTAATAAATACTTCATTTGATACATTAACAACTAAATACAAATTATGACTGTTGACTAGCATCAACCAACTAAAGGAGCAAAACGTTTACGTTTCAGCGGAACTCTGTAACAGTTGAAACTAAAATTTTACTTATCTGCATGCATGTATGATATTCTGTTTCATTATTTTTTTTAACCTTCCAAGCCATTTGAACAAGTGCTCTGACTGTAGCATTTGGTCGTTTTTTCTTAATATTTGTTCCTTGTCTGTCTTTGAAATAATGAACTAACAAAGGTTGCAAGTCTAGTTATAGTTTGTGTGAGCAAGTTGTAGCGAAAAATCCTTAATTAGATCGTGTAAAATCGCCTTTTCATGTGAAAAAGCAAAAACCAACCCCCCCCCCCCCCAAAAAAAAAATACAAGTTTAAGATTACCAAATAAAAAATGCCCTGAATTAAATCTTTGAACATAAGTCTCTACGACACTAATAAGGTAATTAATGAAGTGCACAGACGTCATTCTGTGTAGAACACCAATAAATATTTAAGGCATGTTACGACATAGGCCATAGACACCATTACCTCTTGTAGGAGTTTTTTACTCTCAAAAATATTACGTTCGTGTGGAAGTGAAATAACTTTAATTAAAGAAAGAGGACAAACTGAAAAGAGGTAAGTTAAAAGCCTGAAATAATTTACATCGAGATTTCAAATTACATAATTAACCTTTTCCCTCCAAGAGACACAACTCTTTCTGGTGGTGCTGTATATATTATGCTGTACAAGGTGGTTCTAACTTTTGAGTCTGTGGATGAAATCCTAAAGTGTGACCATTCAAATGAAAGCTACTGAGCAGAACGTTCCTGTGGTGCTGTTTATTATGCTGTACAAGGTGGTTCCAACTTTTGAGTCTGTGGATGAAATCCTAAAGTGTGACCATTCAAAGGTAACTGTCGAGTAGTACTTTCATGTGGGGTTTGTTGCCTTAAAACGTTTGGCAAAATCAAATCTATGGTTTGCTGACTTCCTTTGAAAGGTAGGGCTCTAAGGAGCACAAATGGTTAAACCAATGTAAGAAATAAATTCTGTATACCTAACTAAATATATATAACAGCTGTAACATAATATCTCCATTAATAATTTTCATGAATTTTAATACACCTCCAACCACCCTCCCCTCCCCCAGCCCATCTGTCGCATCACTCGTTCATTGAGGACCTATACTGGTGACCATGGAGGAATGATGCCTCTTATCTCTATAAGAGAAGTCTGTGTTTTCCTCTGTCAGTTGGTAGGTCGACATCTGATATGGGATTCCACTAACTGGGACAACAATCTGCTGTTGGGCGGATTCTTTCCTGTACAAAGAAAACAGCGTAGTTGAATATCAATCGGTAAAACTGCTATAAACAGGAGCCTATAAATGATGGAGTCTCTATGCGCGCCGTGCTCCCTGAGCTCTGTTCAGCTCCTCAAAATACACGAAGAGTGAAAATGTTAAAGAAGACATACGTAAAGACGACGTGATGCTCCGAAAATATCGCGTCCCCGGATGATGAGGTGAGAATCACTAGGTACCCATCTAAAGGGAAATCTTAAAGGCTCAATCAACTATTTCTGCCTTTTTCCCTTTTTTTTTTTTTTGGTCGAGGTAGGGACACACTCTCTGCGCCTGGTATGGAGGCTAGCGTTGAGTGACCCCAGCGTAAAAAATATTTCTTTGAATAAGCCATCGAGCAGGATTAGGCAAGTCTTACATGACAGAACTGAGAACAGTCGTTTTTATACTAGAGATGCATAATCCGTCTGGGACGAACTTGGGCAAACATTTGTAGTGCGTCTGTTTACTTCGTGTAGGATAAGGACAGCAACAAGACACATTAGTATGCGACTAGACGAAACATCACCTTTAGTGCGTCTTGGAAGACGAACGTCTCTGGATAGTTCGTCTAGACGCATAATGCGTTTCTAGTATAAAAATGGCCAATATTCAACAAACCTTGTCAGTTTGTCCCACAACGACTGAACCCACTTGGAAAACACGAACTCAGAGGCACAACCTGAAAAGACAGCCAAAAGGATGTAAAAATTTGTGCTAAAAAACACATCTACTTGTATTTGATGTCAGCGCAAGTTTATCTGCTTACAAAGAGGAAAATAAACAAGGAAACAAAACAGAAGATTTATTTCATTAGGAATAATATAGGAAAGTGTCGACGCTTGTCGCGATGTCTACAGGCTTTCGATATGCGATACTCTTATACGAAATATTTATAAGAGGCCTGCGTATACTCTCGATACGATATCGATACTGTCTCGTGATGTCGATATGGCTTCGATAAGCATTAGCTCTACATGATATCACTGAAATCGATATTGGTTAAACAATCATAAGGATACGGTATCGACACTGTCTCGTGATACCTCCAGACGATATCACTTAAATCGATACTCATAAGTGACTCGCCTTTAGAGAGCCCAGGATTTGCCTGGCCAATGTATATATACACAATCAATGCCACAGATATGTTAGCTAGTGCGTATCCCCAGTTAATAAGGAACATTATCAGCACACTGGCAAATGCCTGCAATGTAAGAACACGACGGCGTTAGTACCTTTTAGTAAGAAGACGAGAAAATATGATCAACAGCGTCTCTATCTTTTTTGTTTATTGAAATATCTTAATGAAGAACGCAAGGAAACGTTTAATCTGCATTCCAACGAATCCCGTGTATTGCTTTTAAATGGCATCAAATTATAAAGCACATTCTTATGGGGGATGATAACTGGTGTCAACATGAATTCATCCTTTCCCCCAACTTGGGATCTTCTTCCTTTATAGTTTGGTTTGATTTTCTTTCGTTTGTTTGTATTTTTTGTTAAATAAACGAGTCCTCGTCCGCGTTGCCCGTCGTTTTCGGCAAGGTAATCAGCTGTTTAATAAACGCTAGAACCTTGTTCTCAGTACCCCGTGTTTAAATAAAACGTTGTTGTTGTTGTTGAAGATGAAGTGATTTCAAATCCCCCCTTCCTTCCAACCAGACCCTTCCTCGACACACAGTGGCCATAAGAGCGTAAACCTTGCGAAGTACGTAGAATGACTAAGAATGTGCTGGGGTAGATAATTGATTCCGCGACCTTCTGCACAAACCTCAGTTGGTGAAGGATGTTAAAACTCACCCCTGCTAGTGACACCCATCTGTTACACAAGTCAGAATAGTAAGAAGAGGGTTGTTTCTCAATTTCCCACTTGATCTGCTGTTCCTCGTGGTAGTAGTCTTCATGCTTCCGCTCTGGATTGCACCAAAAAAGGAAAAAAACGCGTTTTTGTGACAAAATAACATCTTAAACGTTACAAAGGTACGTACATAGATTAATTTCTGTGCGTTTCAAAGCATAATAAAGCAAATAAGAACGTAAGTATTAAAATGCGCTTGGCAAACTAAAAGACATTTGAGGGCAGCCACACTTTTTTCAGAGGTTAAACTAAATACGAAACAACTCATCATCATCATCATCATCATCATCATCATCATCATCATCATCATCATCATCATCATCATTATTATTGGATTTTTTTCCGAGTACGCATGTCACACCCACAGTATAGAATAATTAGAATTAGAATTCATTGTAACAAAAAAAATGATTGTTCTTTTCTCACCTTTTTTCTTTTCCCGGGCTGCTTTATCTTTATTTGATTTCGTTTCCGCGTCTTTTTCTGCAAAATTTTCTTTGTTGTAATCGTTTGCTAACAGCGATGCTGAATCACTTTGAGTTTCAGTCCCTTCCAGCTGTGTTTCTCCGCCTTCAAGATTTACTTTAGTTTCTTGTTTCTTATCAACCATACCAAGGGGCGAGGTGTCCTCAGCGGAGAAGTCGTCTTTATTCAAGTTCTCCTTCTCTTTGGAGTCGTCCTTTTCGGTGCTGTCTGGTGGGATAAATTCCATGTCACCGAAGTCGTGCTTTTCGAAAGACCCACTGCCGTAACTCGACTTTTTCCCATTTCCCTGATTAAAAAAAATACAGCAATCCACTTTATTTCTCTGAAATCAATTCTTAAGAGAATACTTGACTATGATATTACGTCCACCTCCTAGTGTTGTACGAGTACAACAGATTTTCTACGTTTTTAAAATCGAAAAATACAATTTACCAGAGAAAGAAAGGATATTTACTAAAAAAGTCAAAGTGTTTAACGTTTTCGCTTTTCACAAT
>JAEMWC010000077.1:122500-225000 GCA_016490735.1 Pachyseris speciosa
TCGTTCAAAAAAAGAACGTGTATAAATAAATCTATAATAATTACAGCTATGTTATAATATATTTATTCAATTTTTGAAACAACTCAATAAATATATTTTAACAAGTTAGTAATAAAATTACATGAAATATAAAAAGCTAAAACCTACTAAAAAACCATATACTAAAAACGTGACTGGAAAGCTATAATACACGTTCTAAAAACAGTAAAAGCTACAATCGTGCACTATAAGACACGTTCTAAAAAGCTGCAATCGTGCAATTTACTTCTGAAGTCATTAGTATCACTTGAAAGACGCACTTGAGAAGGTAAGTTACTGTTCCATAACTTAGCCTGAGCCTTACCATAGTCCGTATGTGCAAATGTGCCGACCAGGAAATCCAATACAGACAGCATAAGAATTGCAAGAAGCAACAGCTGCAGTTTGACAACCCACTTGACACCAGCGAGGACAACGATTAACAAAATGAGAGAAGTTACCAGGCCAATTACACGTACTGCCCAAGAACTCTCCCAGCCAGTTGTTTCTGCCATAGATTCGCCAAATCCAGCACAGAACAATGATATACTAACAGCCTAGTGGGAAAAAAATTACGACAGAATTTGAAGTACATGTTAATAGTTACACTGTAACGTTATAACAGTGAATATTTAACAAATGGATTGCATAATTGGCAGTGTGTGTGCATGCTCTGAAAACGCTCTGAAAAGTACAAAGATGAGTAGCTACGAGCCGCAGGCGAGTAGCGTGACGGTTTTCTTTTTTTAACCACTTTTTAGCTTACTCCTGCCATCAGAGTACAACGCACTGCCAAATGGAATCTATTTGTTTTATACATTGTCTTTTCAACTTTCTTCGGCTCATGACGTCATTCGTGCGTCTGGTTTTTAATCGCAAACTTCTCTAGACCAATCATAATGTGAGGTGTTGCACCGGCCATTGTATAATGAATAACACAGAGAGCAACTCCAATGCTTATGCTTTGATGACATCATATAATGCGCTTATTACGTCACGATTTCCAACTGGCCGCTATTTTGTTTTTCAAAATTTTCCCAGGAACTACTGTATAAAGTCTTGATGTTTTGAAAACAAACCGCTGCAGCCAGAGAAAGGTTAATTACTCAGGCCCTGGAGAGAGGGTGGAAGGAAGGAAGGAAGGAAGGAAGGAAGGAAGGAAGGAAGGGAGGGAGGGAGGGAGGAAGGGAGGAAGGAAGGAAGGAAGGAAGGAAGGAAGGAAGGAAGGAAGGAAGGAAGGCATTTATTGGTTGAAATTTCGTTTTGGGTGTGTCAGGTCTGGTCCTCAAATTAAGATGCTATTTGAGCCCAAAATATGCACTCAATTGTTGTTTTCCAATACCTGCTTTCTTCCCCAAAAATTGTGCATCTGAAGCAGTGGATCACACTCTGCCATTCACCAACCTCCCCCACCCTCGCCTCCTTGTTACTCACCACCCCTCCTCCCTCGAACCCAAACTTTCCAGGGACTGTTTAGAATGAGAAATAATTATACATGTCCGTTAACTTTTCCAGCACTTACCATACCAAATGAATACAGAATTCCTACTGTGCCACCACTCCGCTGGCCAAGCACATGTGCTAACAGGAAGTAAACGCCTCCACTCTCAACATGTGTTCTCTCACAAATACCGATTGCAGATAATGCGGGTGCCAAGGCAACAAGCAGTGTTAAGACAATAATCAGGAGGGATAGCCCAATGCCTGCATTGCCCTGTATTATAAGCACAACCAAATGTTCAGTCATTGAAATGGTAAAATGTACTTGTTGTTCCTACTCAGTTCACTAGGAGTTTTCTAGCATTTGAAGGCCTTCCTGTAAGGGGCATATATCACTTTTTTTTTTGCTTAAAATCCAAACTATCTCTAAATGCACTCTACTTTGGAAACAGAATAGAAATGGTTTCAGAATACTTTAATAATTTTAATTAATAGATATACTCTTTCAACAGTATACAAGTTGTACTAGGAGTTATAGAAGTAAATAAATAAATAAATAAATAATAATAATAATAATAATAATAATAATATAAAGTAATAAATAAATAATAGTTAAATTGATAAAAGAGAAAATTGTTTACAATGTCAAATCTAAAAATAGGTATCTACACTTTAAAATTACTGTTTACATGATTTATCTACACTAAGATTTAATCTCATAAAAACCTAATCATTGATCTTATGGTCGGCATTATACCATCAGTGAAGGGGGAAATATCAGTGGTTACAAGTAATTTATTTCAGGCTATCATTGACCTTGGGTAAAAAGACGTTTTGCACTCTTATTTTGTCATTTGAAGGCAGGATCCAAAATGATTAGCTTGTGACATTTCCCCCAAACTCGAGGAACAAATACTGATGCCAGGGGTGTAGCGTCCATATATATACACACGTACGCCCGTGCGTACACCTGAAATTTGGACAAAAATGTTTTTCTTATTCCTGGAAAGCATCAGTTTTAAAGTTACCATAAAATTGGGACGATTTTTAAATGCCAAATTACACTGGCGTTTGTGTGTAAATCTCTCCAGTATCTCTTCAGGAATCCATACACGGCAAAAAAAGTCACATACATTTGTAGGAGTGAAAACAAAAGCAAATTGAAAAAAATCTACCCTCCACCTATCCTGTGTCAACTTGCACTGCTGAGCATAGCTTCAGCAGCATGAAGAGACTGAAAACCCCTTACGAAGTACCATGACAGACTGGAGATTGAGCTCTTTAACAATTCTTCACATTCAATGAGCACACGGACGTTGACATTGATCATGTTATAACAGAGTTTGCCCTTCTGAAGGGAAATATGAAATACTAGGAAATGGCATTTCCGAGACCCTACATTTCACAACTTTCTGGGGGAGCACGCCCCCACACCCCCTAGTTTGAAGTGCCTTTGGCGCTAGAAATTTTCTTCTCTGTGCAAAAAGCCATACACCTTCAAAATCTCACGCTACTTCCCTGGATGCATGGTTGATGTCTTTTGTTTTTCGTTGGTTAAGTTTTAGGCAAAATTCACACGCTAATTTGCTGTATCCAGGCCTTGAAATCGCAAAATTAAAGTACCAAACTTCATTTCTGACACCATACCCAGTCTGTATGCCAAAGTAGAAGGAATTTGGAGAGATTTAGATTTTAAGGCCAAAAAAGTGAATTTATACACCCCTTTTGTAACAAGCCCTTCAATTGAGCAGCACTCTCCATTCAGTGTGAATGATATATGACGATCATTCTTCATTTGATTTTGACTCTCCATTCAACCACTTGTTTTCCTGCATTAAACGTTAAGTCTATCATTTGAGGCTTAATAATGACTGAGACTCTGTTGCACATGCACATTCAGAATTATTTAGGCTTAGCTTTCAAGAAGTAATTTGTTGTGGTGTTTAAATATCATCCTTTTGCTAAAATTCAGTGCAATGATACAGGTGTACAAATGGCTTGAGAACGTACCACCATCCATCCTGTCCGAAGAAAAATGACAACTCCAAAAATGTTGAGCATACATGATGTAAATACACCTGTAGAATGTAATAAATTAATATTAAACTATAATTGTTAAAGAAGGCTAAGTTAAATTTATATTGCATTTATTTAACAAATCAGTGGAAACAAGGATGGCAAAAACTGTATAATATACACAGTGTAGTAGAATACTTCAATCTCTTCTTATTAATTATTAATTAAAACTATTTGCATCATTTACAATGTTTACTCCTGCCTGGCATAGATTTAGTTGTTTCAAACTCTTAAACTTCATTGTTGTTACAGGCCATAATATACAGCTTGTTTCCATGGCTACAAATTCTGACACCTGGGAACAAACTGCCATGGACCCGAGGCAAGTCCATCATAAATTGCCAAGACATGTGAGGACAAAAGGAGCAACCCTCAAGTCAGGACGCCCCCTCACCACCTGCCCAGGGTGTCAACATGTGATCTGTGCAAAGATCTGCCTCATCACCCATCTACGCACCCACAGACAGTCTCAGCCCTTTCAACCTCATGATGACTGGAGTGGTCCTCAACTCGACACACAAACACACCTGCATCACAACATCCCAAATGGTACTTCTGTGACAGAACTTTCAGATCTTTCAGCTTCCCCAACCACTGTCAATCAATACACAATTATAATGCAGTGCGCTTACCGTCCCATGTTCCAAACAACACCGGTTCCCTGACAAAAAAGTTTGCTTTCCACCACGGCTTTTGTGATACACTATCTCCCTATATTGTGAAAAAAAAAATATATTTTATTATAATAAAATAAAAATTGAATCATTTTCAATTGAAACATGCAAACTTGTTAAGTTTTGAAAAGGAGGTAACAGAATGAAAATACTGGTGTGAATGATATGAAATGAATCATAATAAAATGAACTGCGCAATTGCATAAATTGCTTTCACAACTGCAAGGATCTTTCTTCATTTGAGAATGAAAATAGCAGGTAACTGTGGACACCATGTTGCTTTCTCAAGGAATGATGGGAGTTAATGCTGGCTGTAAAAAAACGGGAAGCAAACATGGCAGAAGCTGATGTTATGTTGTTTCCAGCTTAAACTGGGCATGCTTAATTTTATTCAAAAGATCATGAGATGACGCATCCTCCTGAAGCAATTTACATTTGATAGGTTTCTAATATTCAATGAAATAAATATGCTTTAAGCAAGCATTTTAGAGTGTTTTTGTTGTTGTTGTTGTTGTTGTTTGTTTTGTTTGTTTTTTCACTAAAACGCTAGTGAATGTCTTTTGAACCAAAGAACTTATGGCAAATACTTTGGTAAATATTTCACTAAGAAAGCTGGTAACATTTTTGTGAAGAGTCAGGAAAAATAACTGGCTACCGGCTCTTAACAAGAATGCTGTAAACTTGATTCTACTTTCTGCAACAGTTCATACAACTTTTCTTGCAATGATTTTGGCCATTGCAAGGTATGTTAGTTACACTTGGTAACAATGTTTCATGCAACTTGTCTTGCAATGGTGTTGCAAAACAAGTTGCATGAAACAATTTTTTGCACAGTGCAAGAAATCCCCACTCTGCAACAAATTTTGAAAATGTTGATTTTATGGGTGGATAAATAATAACAGAATAAAATGTGTTGGAAATGCTGGTGGTCTATTCCATTTTGGTTTTCGAGGTTCTACAAGAGGGCAAAGGAATTAACACCTTGCTTTCATCTAAGTAAGTGGCTCACAAACAAATGTCTTTCAAAATACATTTGACTCAGGTGCTTTAGCAAGGTACAAACTGGAAATTAACTACAAGTTTGTTACCGTACAAAGTGACAACAGACATTAGAAACACACAGAAACACATGGAAGCCAAAATTCCCTGAGTTTTTTTGTGGCAAAACTTGAAAATATATTGTTGTCATTTATATTGCTCAAAATTATGCAGCCACACTGAATGGTTGAGGCCTTCCAAGGGGTAGAAGCGATAAGCGACAACGGCTCAGAGTGAAAACAGGCAACAGTCATCTCCCAAAACACTGACAAGTTCCAACAGAAAAAGCATGACAATTTGCAACAAGGAGAATTCACTTTCCATTCCGCTTTGTTTTCTTTGCAACAAGCGAGAGACAGAGTTATAAGCAAGCAACAAAGCAACACCAGACCACCCCTTGAGAGGCCTCGTGGTTGTCATTTCTTTGTATTTAATAGTCCAGCAGTATGCCTCCTAGTATAATTATAAATTAATGCACGTGATGTACAGTACAAGTATTAAGGGATAGGCACGAAAGTGATCATTAAGCAAAGAGATTTTTATATTATTCTGCTAAAGTATCCATTATAACAATTATTATGTAACATTAGTATAAATCTACTAGCATTCTATCACGAATGCCATTCTCTGGTAGGTTACACGTACACTGCTCGCTATCTATCCAACAATTACATTATGAGCTCGAGAGTTCTATTGTATGATAGCTGATAAGGGCACAGCCTGAATTAGCTATCACGCATAGAAATCGAGAGGAAATTATCTAATTGTTTTAGTATCAATCTACTAGTCATTCAAAATTAAACTTCAATCAAATAATCTAAATCCTCCTTGCAGACATGAAGAAAATGTGAAGAAGCAGCTGACATGTTGTTGACAACCGCTACTCACAATAGTTAGCGAGTAGCGAGTAGTTAGCGATATATTAATGACTTTCACCATTGCTCTAAAGTTCTTGATTTCCATTTATTTGCTGATGACAGTAATTTATTCTGCAAACATAAAAACCTCATCTCTCTACAGGCAAGTATTAATGATGAACTCTCTAATGTTAATTCCTGGCTTTGTGCAAATAAACTTTCTCTTAATATAGAAAAAACCAGTTTTGTAATTTTTCATCCTCCTCAAAGGAAAGTTCCATTCAACTTCCACCTAACTCTAAATGGGAAACAGTTGCAACAGGATTCCTGTATTAAATACCTAGGAATTTTAATTGATTCAAATTTATCCTGGAAACCTCAAATTGCATGCATTGTAAAGAAAATTAAAAGAAGTGTAGGGATCTTGTCTAAGCTTCGCCATTATGTTAATATTGATATTCTTACTAATCTCTATTACTCTTTAATCTACCCATTTCTGACCTATGGTATAATTATCTGGGGTAATACATATCCAACTACACTTCAGCCTTTATATATTTTACAGAAAAAAGCAGTGCGAATCATGACTTTTTCCTCATTTGATGAACATTCAACTCCACTGTTTAGATTATTAGCAATTATGAAGCTCTCTGATCTTGTTACATTTCATATTGCACTTTTTATGCATAAATTTCACAACAAGTTACTACCTTCAAATTTTGATAGCTTCTTCAATTCAGTACTTAGTATCCATAACTACAATACACGTAGTGCAGCAAATCAATCTTATTACCTGCCTCGAGCTAGAACAAACTATGGAATATTTAATATTCGCTTTCAAGGACCAAAGGTATGGAACTCTCTTGGGAAAGATATAAAGTCAATTCCTTTCAGTAAATTTAAAACAAAATTAAAAAATGAATTGCTGTGCCAGTATTAATGTTACTTTGGTTTCTGTTTTCCCTGAGTAACGAATTTCTTCCCAGTTATTTCTGATTTATTTGCTGCTCTGCATTTAACTTATCATATTCAGGATTTCATTTTTAATACATTTCTAATATATTTGTCTTTTTCCCCATGACTTGTAAATTTCGTTTATTTATAGTTATAATAGTTTAATTTTGTGTGTGTGTGTGTGTCTGTGTTCTTTCGACCCTAATATTGTAATTTATTCTATGTAATTTGGCTTCCTAGCCTTGTTAACTTTCTAGTTATTTTAGGAAGCCAAGACCCTTTTAGTTTTAGTTTTTATTTCATGTAAATTTCAATATTCTTAAGTGTAAGGGTCAATAAAGTTGTTGTTGTTGTTGTTGTAGTGTAGCCAATCAGAGAACACCATCAACGCCAGTAGATTTATACTAATTTGTGATAGATTGTGAGTAGCGGTTGTCAACAACATGTCACTATGCATAATATATACACACTGTAGCTGATTCAGGCTGTGCCCTTATCAGCTATCACATGGTAGATCTCAAGCTCATAATAATTGTTAATTTTGTAATAGTTATATTAAGTCTTATGTAACTTATGGATAAATTAAAAAAAAATTACTCTTTGTTGCCAAGTCAAAGGTATACAGTTTTATAGTTAAAAACTGTGGCCATGACACAAGTATAAATATAAATAAAAATGAAGTCCTTTTCTATACCAACTATTTGATTATTTACACAATGTACATTACCACGCTATCTATCGCGCAACTTTGGAGAGTTAGGAATTTGTGAAAATGTCTTGGGGTTGCCCGAGGGTACAGTACATGTTGAATTTTTGAGCTGATTGTATTCTTGACAAGTTCAAAATGCGATACTCCCAGAAAGATATTCTTTCCCATGGTTACTTTGCAAGATTTTCTAGAAGCTGATTTCTAAGAATTGCAGAACACTTACCTCATCAGAGAGGTTGAAATTTAATAAGTCAATAATTAGCCCGCCTTCCATCAAGGTCTGTATTTAGCTAGTCAAGCTTCAGATTTGTTTGAAACAACAGAGATACTCACACTGCCGAGCCATGTCATTAGATCGACTTATTAAGACGATTACTTGGCTGAATACAATGCGATGAGGGATCGAAAAAAATTGCGGTAAGCGTGCTATGACCCTTTGGATTTATTTTCAACGTTGAGTGATTGACAAAATTATATTCTTACACGCAAGAGTGAGTTTGAAGTATCGGATAAAACACATTCGATTCGTCAGCGAGAAGGCTTTCATTAATTTATTGAAAGTATTGGGAATAATGGAGTTTGAGACACCGAGAAATTATTGAAGCGTCTATCGAATTTCATGTAATCCGTACACAAGTACGTGTTGCCAAATAGCATTATTTCTGATTAACAATTCATGCAGGGAAAAATAGTTTTTCCGGTCGTCTTTTGTTTACAATCATGAAATATTATCAAGAAAAAATTCCGGCCAAGCTGATTCCTCTCATCTTGTGTTCTTTTTCCAGCCCAAAGCCTCCCTTATATTTCTAGAACGATTGCGATCCTTACTCATAAAAATATCCCTATACAAGTCAACATTTAAATCAAACCATTTGTCATATATTCATGGCCGGTAAATAACTGAGGGCAGCTGGATTCAAACAGACCGCATAAAATGTAACCCTGATAAAACGTTGGATGCCAACCAAATTGCAGCGTGAATTTTTCCTTGTTTTATAGAATGAAACCATTACTGGACCCCATTCGAAATAAAAATTAACAAGTCTCTCTTTTTCAAAAATATTATTAACAGTAAAAGTCGAGCGAAATATAGTTTTCGAAAGCGTTCGAACATAAGATCATGAAATCGACAAACCCCATGACAAGTAATATACACTCAATAATATTGGGTTAGAAAGGAAAAAAAAATTCACCTGATCCTCGTCGAAAAGATCTTTCACGTTTGGATTTCCACTGGCTGTACTTCCGCTCGCTTTTGGCTCCGAATTATCCTGCTGCCATCGCGGTGGCGAGTTCTGACCGACTGGATCCAAACCAAATCTGCTCCAATTCACATCTCCTTTGTTGTTACCCGTCATCTCTTCAGCTCTTGTGAAAGTCCAGCCCTTGATATCACTTCCTTGAGAAACTCTGCAGGGCTTCGCTTGCCCATGAAGGGCAAAATTTCACTCAGAGGGCATAGAATATCATGCGATCAGACGAAGGCCATCAGCTTTCATCAAAATTCGTGGCGGCAAATATGAATATTCATAACAGTTACAGTTGTTCCGATTTGACAGCCAATCAAGTGTTGTCAATAACAACCGCGCGAGCTCGCGTGGACGATGGGCGGGACGGCGCGGGCGAATTTTCGCGCGGGCTAACGCGTTTTATCTTTTTTTTTTTAATCTTAATATTCTGATTAAATATTGTCTATGATAATCGGGAAAAATGCACTAATTCGGAAAAAAAGTATTTTCTGGAACGTTCCCACACTAATTTGACGAGCCAAACGTTTCGAAACGACACTAAAAATTTGATTGAAATATTATACACTATAATGCACTTGTCAACCGGCAGGAGCCCACGAATGGGCTCCTGCAACCGGCTATAACTTCAAAGCGGTTTCGAAACCATTTATTAAATGAAATAAACATTTCTACGCTGATTATATGTTTTCAAATAATTATTAAGAAATAAAAAATAGACAATGCGCCGAACAGGGAAAACATACTTAAATCTACCGTATAGTCGAGACATTTTCTGAAAAAGAGAGCCGGAGTTGTCTTCAAGTCGGAAAGATTTCTAAACAGATTTTAGCGATCACCAGGGCCCAGTTGCTCGAAGCATGGTTAGAGCTAACCCGGGTTAAATACCATGACAACCGATTGGTTTTAATACATCTTAACCAATGGTTAGCGCTAACCATGCTTCGAGCAACTCAACCCAGCCAGATAGTTAGCCATTCTCGTCCCCCGAGTCTTCGCTCCGTACTGCGCAGGCTTGACGAAACGAGAGACTCTCGAAAGAACCGACAGGTTGACGATTCTGATTTGCTTTTTCAAACAATTCAAATAAACGGAAGTAAAACAGAACTCTTACAAATTCTCTGAACCCTAAGCATGCGCCGTTCAGCCGGAAGTCCGACTTTCAAATCGGATCTTTCCAGTGTCGTTCGTTTCCCGACCAATGGTCAAGGAAAACGAAGACCCTTGGGACGAGGTTGATAGTTAGCTAGCTACTGTCTTTGTATCTAGTTTGACCACAGGTGTCCTAGTTTAGTTTCGTTTTTACGTTTCAATTTACTGATTCGTAGGGCGAAAGAAGATAGTTGACTGCCTTGCAAATCTCTTGTCCGAAAAATAAAATATTTAACAATTATTCACCGAAGTGGAGGTGAATAGTACTTGCTAATAACCTCCGAGTTAACCAATCAGAGCGCGCGAAAAGCACTATTCACTTGTGTGGTATATACTTAATCAGTATATAGAGACTTAGCAAGTTCTTTTCACCAATTTCATCTCAAGCGAGATAAAGTTCGTCCCGCGGGTGAGACGCATTCGTCCCGGAATTGCCGGAAACGGAAACCACCTTAGTGATTTCCGAGTGCTTTTCTCATCGGACACCCTCAAACTCTCATAAATCATTGAAACGACACTAAACTTCAAAAGAAGATCAAGAAACGAACTTCAATATCGTCTTATTTTATTTATATCATCACTTCTTTAATCTTATAACAAGGAAACGAGCTGTCTTATGCTTTTACAACAATAACAAAGAATTAATATACAGCATAATCATCGATATTTCATGGCACCTATGCAATGGAAAAAAATAGTCTGGCATTAAACGTTTGATATACAAATAACTAGACAAGAGTGGAATTTATGTAATAACATCTCAGCCATGATATTTACCTTCGAGTTTCCCGCAAAGCTGGTTGACAAGAACTTACGAGTCCCTTACGAAAAAGAGAGTGGTTTCACTTTCGGTGGTCTACGATGGCAGCGAACAAATTTTAAACAGATTAGTCGAGGTTGATGATGGCCGAAGTCCAACAAAAAGAACAAACCTGTTCAGCGGTTCAGATCCAATTCATCCATATATGTAGAGTATTCATCAAACCAATTGAAAGGCAGTTTTGACTGAGAAGTGAAAAAATGTGAAGATTTTTGTCAAAGAAATGGAATTAAATGCACATACAAACCATGCGACCAAGAATATGACAAATACCTGGGGTATGGGATGGGCCAGAAGGGAACGGCCGCGCCCTAAATTGACGGGGCAAACGATTTTTCATTTGGGGATGATGCTTATCCAGGGTAACGAATATGACAAATACCGTAAAAGCTCTATTAAGTCCCCGTGGGGCTTATTTAATTTCAGGACTCATTGACGAGAGGGGGGGGGGGGGGGGGGGTTATTAGAGAGTAAGGCTTAATAGAGAGGGGGGGTGGGGTTATTTCAAATCTTAAACACCCTGTTTTCATCTTTAAAAAAAGCTTTTGTATAAAACTCAAACATTTTTTATTATTTAACAAAGAGCAGCAAACAGTATTACGTGTTTAAGTGTATATTTCTTTAAAAACGTGCCAATCGGACCACACGAAGTTGATTTTGCAAGAGGGGATAGGAGTGACTCATTACAAAATCTCATGTCCCAAAAGGGGAGGGGGCTTATTAGAGAGGAGGGGCATAGTACAAAAGACGACTTCCAAACGGGGAGGTGGGGGGGGGGGCTTATTAGAGAGGGGGGTTAATTGAGAAGGGGGGCTTAATAGAGCTTTTACGGTACCCGGGGTAAGGATTGGGTGGGAAGCAAGCGCCACGCCCTAAATTGACGGAACAAATGAATTTTTATTATTATTTTTTTTTTGCTTCTTTCGGCCTCGCACCAGTGGCAGGCATAAACGACTTACGTTCGAAATAACAAGAGCAACAGATGATTTACAGAAGTGTAGAACAAACATGCAACACCCATACAACACCCTGTTTTCATCTTAAAAAAAGCTTTTGTATAAAACTCAAACAACTACAGTGATATTTTATTATTTTCATTTTCATTCGGGGATGAAGCTGATCTAGGGAAACGAATATGACAAATACCCGGGGGATGGAATGGGCGGGAAGCGAACGGCCACTCCCTAAATTCACGGAACATGCTCATCCAGGGTAACGATCATACCTGCTCGGATTTAAACGGTCCGTTAAATTTACATGTCAAAATCATTCAGCAATTGCATGTGATCCTCACAAAACCACAATCCTCCTCAAAACTTTCTTTACTCCGGTTCGGAAATCTCGTTTACGAACCGAATAGATGATCGGATTACACAACGCGCTGGCAATGAAAATCGAAGACGTGATCAATACAATCTCGGACGGGACTTTCACGCCTCCAGCGAAGCGACGGCATATCCCCACGATCCATCCAGGCAGAAAACAAAGTAAAAAAGCGGCGATGATGATGCTGACGTCGACAGCTGCTTTTCGCTCGGTTCTTTGCCTGGAAATCTCTAACTGATGAGTTTCAGAATTACCGAGACTCCCTAATTGGACCTCCACGGCATGTACTTGAACTTTCGCCTTCTTATACACCGACCAGTTTAGGAACAATATGACTGCAAACGGCACAACAAGCCCGATGGCAAGGAAGACCGCCGACTGCCAAGTGGAGAAGCCATTCTGAGTTTCCCATCCGTCCTCGCAAAAATACAACTCTGGGTTGTAAACGAACTCTCCGTAACCAGCAAACTCGTTGATTACGAATGGAACTGGGCTGACCCAGATACCAATGATAAGGAACACCTTGAAGTTAGACATCGCGCCATTGTACGTCAAAGGAGATTTCACGATTGCGTTGTATCGATCAAAGGAAACCCAAAGAAGATGAGTAACTGTGTTGATGTAGAAGTACCTCGCAAAGAATGGATTGAGGTGGCACATTGTTTCACCGTACAGCCATGTTTCCTTTGCGATGCTTGCGATGCGGAATGAGTTAACGAGAATTAAGAAGAGAAAGTCCGAAACTGCAAGACTGGCAAGCAGAATATAACGCATAACGTGAAATCGTCTTTCCAAGACAATTGTTAAGATGACCAGAAAGTTACCAGGCAGGCCGATTGCGTCCAGGACTGCTTGAAACCCGGCGATGACTTGAGGAAAAACCATGACAAAATGTTACAAGCCTGCTTCAAGGAGGATTCTCTTTCCTTTTACTCCTTTTGCCATGTACTAAGATACACTATTCTTAATTTACTCGGGTCAAGCCTAAATGAAAACTTTTGTTGTTTGTGGGATATAGGCCTGTTCACTGCTTACGAGGAAATTGTTGCGGAAGTGAAGCTTAAGAAAATAAACTAATGAAACAGCGCATTTACAGTTAAAAAGATTAAGGTTCAAGTATATGACCTGTGTTCTCGTGAGTTGCCCATGACAACCGACGGTTTTGTGTAACATACACGAAGCATGCTTTTGTCTACGTCAAGGCTAAAGAAATCTTTTATCTTCAAAGATCGTGAAGGATATAGGCCTCGCCAATCATTTCTCACAAAATGACAATAATAATACCGTAATCAAAATTAAAAGCCGGGATACAGAAATAATATAGCGAATAAAACAAGTAATTTATGCGGAGAATAAAACATTTAGTACTGAATCAAAAAAAGAACTCAATACCACAATAAAATGCTTTCAGAGTCACAACAAAAGTACAGACGATTCTCAGAGGCAAAACGCACTTTAAGGAAAGCTTAAAATCAGTGGATGGATGATTAATCACTTTACTCAAAATGCGACCTTTAATTTAAATGAACAAGAACGTTTTATAATGACTCGATTTCGGTATAATATGTCTTTGAAGAGGCAATATTGAATAATATAATTATGTACGCTTATCTAGCCTTGGATCCATGGTGTTGCTGTGTTACAAACTTTTAAATGCAATAATAAAAAAAATAGGTGCAACACCTCAAATCTAGTGCTGAACTTTTATTATCGAAGGTCGGTTTGCCTAAAGTGATCTCTGATCTAAATATATCAACTGCGAAGCGAAAGGTTGATCTTTTTTTCTTGTTCTCATGCGGAGGGGTGGCGCGCGCGGGGGGGGGGGGGGGGGTGAGCTTTTCCCTTCGAGTGTACGTCTTTTCACTATTCCGCTCACAACTCCCACTACGTCGAATTATCCTTAATGATCCCCATAACGGACTTGAATGATTTATTATTTTTCCTTCTGTAAAAGGACTCTTTACAGTCACCCAATTATATAAAAAACTAATTTATTAAACTAAGAAACGGCAAATTGGGTAAATCACGCAATCTGCCTTAATCCAGTGTGTACCCATCTGATGTCCACTCATGTTTACAGTTCGTTTGTATATTATTCTGGTTTGGTTTTTCCGCCGATAACTTTCTTCCTCTGGTGAATCATGTGGAAGTACAGTTGTGGGAAAACTGCAATTAAACGAGAATGTTACCAGTAATAAATGAGCAACTTCAGGCATGGAAATTCATACTTCCATGATATTGCTGAAACGACTACAGTGTATGTCAATGTCACTGTCTACATCTACATCTACATAAGTCTCAAGGATGTGAACCAAGTATTATTAACAAAGATAAAAATAATTGATACATATGTATAAAGTTTATGAAAAATAAATGTCAGCAGCTGCTTTGAAGGTGCTGATGTTTGGTTTATCAATTACTTGTAACGGCAGCTGGTTCCAGTCTTCAATTGTTCTAGGCCAAAAACTGAATTTTAACTCGTCACATGATGTTTGTATTAGTTTAAACTTCATGGCATGTGCGTTCCTTGTTGTCACTCTCAATCATAGTCACAATCTGATGTCAGTCCGTCACTTTCACTGTCAGACGTTGTCAATGTCACTGTCACTGTGACTGCCATTACCACAGCCACTGCCACTATCACAGTCACTTTATTTGTCAATGTCATAGCCGCTGCCGCTGCCACAGCCACTGTCAGTCATTGTCATCATCTGACATCATGCAGTCTTTGTAACTCTCAGTTGTTGTTAATGTGACTGTCAATTTCCGTCACTGTCACTATTCACTGTCACCAGCATCGTCACTATCAATCATTGTCACTTCCACTGTCACTATCAAGTCGCCACTGTCATCATCATTGTAACTGTCGGCCATTGTCACCATCTGACATCAGTCGATGTCACTGTGCCTGCCCCTGTCAGTCACTGACATTGTCACTGTCACTATCTCTGTCAATGACAGTCATTGTCAATGCCACTGACACCTTCAGTCACTATCATTATCATTATACTGTCAATGTCACTGATGGTTATTGCCAATGTTACTGTCACTGTTTGCTTTTTGACTATAATCACAATCATTACTGTTCATCCTATTCTTGTTCATACTTTTCATATTGGCCGCCACCGCAGTCAGGGGAACTGAAAATTACTAACACAATCTTTTATATCGTATGCTATTGAAATACTGAATATTTTCTTAACCAAGGCAATGATCAACATAAATTTTCACTTACTTGGAATGTAAGACAACATCACTACAATTAGAAACAGATGAAAGTCAAATCCAAAATTTAGGACATTCGGCATGGACAAACTGTAAATACCAGATTTAGCAACATGGCGAAGGGAGGAGAAAATTGCCGCCAGCTCACCCTAAATAAGCAAAGAAAAAGAGATACGGTGTAAGCATAACTATCACCAAAACAGAAACAATAATAACAAGTCAACCCTAAAGAACCTGAACCAATCAATGTGTTATGTTACACAAACATTTGACCATTGCCCAGTTAGCTCAGTTGGTAAAAGTGGTGGTGGTGGTGGTGGGTTCAAACCTCAGACCAGACAACAAGCCATGGGCCCATTTCTCGAAAGTCTCAGTAACATAACGGGCCCGAAACCACCATATTTTGAAATCAAAATCGCAAGAGAAAGTGGGGTGTGTTCTGACCTCAAATGAAGTCCATGTGTTTTATTTAGCTGATAACTTTACTGTATAATTTTCAAAACTTTTGAAACTCCAGTCTGTGATGGAAAACAAAACAGCTTAATGGGCCTGGTAATTACCGGGAGCTTCGAAAAACGGGCCCCAGGGTCTTAAAATAACTGGTAAGATCAGGCTAGCTGTGTGCTCAATATCTGCCTCAGTTCACATGATCACATCATTAGGCAGTGATGTTATCTGTTCACCTTGTCTCCTTTACCTCCATAAGTAAAACTTGTGCGGGACGTAAAATAACCCACAAACTGATTGCAAAGAGTAAAGAACATAGTTCCTGTTGCTGTGGTCTGCCCTCAGGCCTCCTAAGCATCCATGGGTTAGGTAGAGAATGGTCTATGAGCTGACCTCCCGTCCCCATAAAAACCTGATCTGGTTACCAAACCCATTTGTAAAATTCATTAATAATTGATAAGAGTTATGACCAATCACATGTATACCTCTCCAAACCCCATTAGTATAAATCTACTAGCATTCTGTCACAAATGCCATTCTCTGATTGGCTATGCTACTTGCTATCTATTCTGTGATAGATAGTGAGTTGTAGTTGTCAACAATATGGCGGCTGCTTCCTCACATTTTCAAAGTGTCTGCAAGGAGGATTTCTAAAGATAATTTGCTTGTTCAGTTTTGAAAGACTAGTGGATTTATACTAAAATGATCCGATTATTTGCTCTTGATTTCTATGTGTGATAGCTGATTCAGACTGTGCCCCCATCAGCTATCATGCAATAGAAATCTCGAGCTCATAATCTAATATTATTGTTAAATACAAAATTAACTTTCATAAAAAAGTCCTGCTTAGCTAATTAGCACGCATTAATTAACTTTGATACAGATCTCTACTGATTAACATGACAAACACAATCTATTGATTCATTTCACAAATAAGATATCCGTGTCCGACCTTTGTGTGCTTTAAAACAGCTCCCTTGTTGCTCTAACTGTTGGGCCTACATGCTCAAAGTACAGTCTACAAATGTAGGAGTGTAAAGAACTATCTTGGAACACAGGAAACAAATCTTACCGTTACTCCAACAGGATAAAGAATGAAAAAGAAAGTGTACCTGTGGAACAAATAATCAAAAATTGAATGTCTTATAAAGCAACCCACCAACTGAAGTTTAACATCTTATGATTTGGGTAACAGTTAAATGTAGTCCAAGCTAATACAGGCACTTTAAAGTGCTGTCATTTTTTTTTCTTTTCTTTTAAGCACAAGAAAAACCAAAGGGATCATCTAATTCCATTTCTCATGCAATGGTGTAAATGAAGATCTGATATGGCAAGGAAGCTGTCAGTGACAAACGACCTTGTACCAAGGCACTTCAAAAGTCACAGAGCAAAAATAATAGAAAGAATGTTAACAGCCTCAAGTGGTCACAGTTGAAGGAAAGGATGGGGTTTCTCAAAGCAAATGGTGAATCATATCTTTCCTGAAGATTCAGACCCTTACATGTATGCTCAAAAATCCACTATCTTCCAAAGGTTTACAACAGCACTTTAAACAATGACAATCAATCAATCAATCAATCACTCAATTTATTAAAGTCATTGCATGGGATTAAGGTTGCCCTTGGTATCCGAGCCATTAGGGCTCATGTATAAAATGCAAGACTAAAATAAAAACTAAGAGATAAAATTAAATGAATAATAACAATAATAAGAATTAAATAGAGGAAACATACATGGAATTGTTAACTATTTACAAGCTATCCAACTATCCAAGAAGCTAGATGATAATCATTAAGTTAAAAAAAAACGTACAGATCAAGCCTAAAAGTGACAAGTATTAAAAATTTATGATTGACAGTAATTGCATAGAAAGGTGGTCCTTAAATTTAAAAGATTAATAGACTCCAAATTTTTATGAAATTTGCAAAACAAAACAAACTTAATTTAAACAGAAAATTAAATTCTAACCTGCACCACTGAAGAAAATATGGCACTCTGTTAATTAGAGAAAATGCATAGAAAGAGTAGCGAATAACTTCAGTGATGGACCATGCTAATACAAAGGCAGTTACACCCCGACTGTCTTGGATCTAAACAAAGGAAACACACAATTTCAAGTTGTAACTGATATTATCGGTCACAACATGTCTAATACCAATTTACTATTGTCAGATGTTAAATGGTGATGATGATGACAATAGTGATGGTGGTGGTAGCAGCAGTTAGTGGTGGTGGTGGCGATAATGATGACAATGATGGTGACAATGACAACGACAATGACGAGGAAAAGAATGGTAAATCTATTCATTTATAGTTTTGAGTTTTTGAGGAAATTTAAGAAAATCTGTGTGTAAGGAAAGATCAAACAATAAGCGAACCACAATTCCAGACTGGATTCAGGAAGTTGCTTAATTAACCATGACAAAATAATTCATTGACAACAGACTTTTAAGTCTAATAACCTACTTATTTTAAGAGGGCTTATAAGATATCTTACTTATACCATGTTCATTGATCATCACCATCATTCCTTCCCATCCCCTCCAAAATAACACCCCACCGTACCCACCTGAGGAACACTATGTGCAATTGCCCAAGTCACAAAGAGTCTTGATGCAACTTGGAATGCAGTCAAAACAACTGAAGATGGCACCAGACCTAAGACAAAGATATTGACATTTGTTACTTAACAGGGCTGTCACTAATATTTGAAGTAGGCGGGGATATAGAAAAAGTAGCCACTAGGGGGATTTCAAGTGTTGAAGTAAAGTTGATGTGCCATTCTTGAAAGTAGTCAGGGATTAATAATGCAAAATGTCTGGGGAAAATCCCTGGGCCCCTGCTCTTAATGACAATTCTGACTAAGAACAACAACTCGCTTTGGTGTAACTCTGTCTGTAAGAGTAATAATGACATTTAGGGGGCATTAAGAGGAGCGCAATACAATATTACATTGGCACATAATTATCTTTAGTATCTGCCAGTCATCTAGATTGACACAAGGTGTTGAATGCAGTTAGGGTCATCATGATGGTTAGGGGTTGGCAAAGGTTTAAATCTTTGAGGCCATACTCAGCAGTTTGGAACTAAAAAACCAAGCTAACTATGAGTAATTTTGCCTACCTGTAACAATAAATAAAACTGCTGTCCTGTTCAGAATCTTTATGAATTCCCCAATATTATAAATATTAAGGGATACTGCTTATAATGACGCTTAAAGGATTTACTAATAAACATTACACATTACTACTATTACATTACTATTTGCATTGCAGTACATGTAATAGGTTTAATTTAATCTATATGTATAAATACTAATAACACTTACCCACTGCACAGTGTAACACCTGGAATGAAATCACATTGAAACAAAAGCAGTGTAGTAAAATTATTAATAGTAAACAGTAGTAGTAAATATTTTAATAGTTGCCTCCATTAGAACGGATTTTCAGCCATAACTTAACGGATGTGAGACATTATAACTGAATGACACATAATGTAATTAACCTTCTCTACAATGTTATGAAAATACCTCTATAAAAATACTGCGAACTTAATGAACCACTGCATACAAAGTCACGGCCCCTAATTTAAAAATGCCCCTAAAAGCTGCTTGTTTACTTCAGCCTTAAAACATGGAAGGCTCTCAGATACGTTCCAATTAAAGATTCTTGAAGATCATTCCAGAAACAGTCTGTCTGAGATACAAATGATTACTGACCAGCAGCAGATCTAAAGAAAGGGGTGTGTAACTTGCTGTTTTTTCTGGTGTCGGTGAGCTCTATTTAAAGCCATTAAAATCAGTTGTATAATTTAGGACAGAATTCCAGAATACCAGCTATGATGGAACCTGCTATGATTTACCTCAAGTATAGCTGCTGATTGAAATATTTTCAGAGGTTTTTCAACAGAGTCGTAAAGTCCTATATGTGTTTTCCTCTTTGCTAAGTGCTGCAATGAGAGGGCTAGAATGACAGCCCACCTAAAAAAGGAGAATAGCATTTTAAAACACTTTTTCTTGCAAAGTGCCCATGGCAATGATACTGTTGATTGGTTAGAAGATCAGTAGGTGGTTTGGCCAAGGTTAGGCTAGTACCTCAGCATTGTAGAGTTGTTTCCTTAACACAAGCACAGTCTCTTTTCCTCTGTCTTCTCAGGTGTACATGAACAACAGGGTACCCACAAAATGCTGTTGGGGGTAGCCATGAAATGGAACAGCATCCTACCCGCTGGGGTGAAGAGGGGAGGGGGGGAGGGGAGGGGAGGGGTAGCAGTACTCCTGGTCAAATTTTGCTGGGAGTCCTGTGATGGACTGACATCCAATCAAGGTGTTGGAAGAAAAACTGTACAAGCAGAATGGTGATAATTCTGTACAATCACACATGTCATACCATATCATATCATACACCATATAAGGAGAAGGGATGGCACAGTGGTGTGGGCACTCGCTTCCCACAATGTGGTCTGGGTTCAATTCCCGGACTCAGCGTCATATATGGGTTGGGTTTGTTGTTGGTTCTCTAATCTGTCCCAAGAAGTTTTTGTCCAGGTACTCGGGTTTACCCCTCTCCTAAAAAACCCAACATTTCCAAATTCCAATTTGACCCGGAATTTCGAGGGCCACGGGTTTGCCAGTCATAAACTGTTAAGCGTCACCCTAGTTAAACAAAGTCAAACAACAAACAAAGTAGATTTTTACATATTTGCTTCACAGTTTCTGTAGTTCACTTTTACCCTTTTTTTCTCTGGTTATAGATAGGAAGGCTTGAAAAACATGGAGTGACTTTCTCCATCTTAGTAGGATAAATTGTGAATTCCTCAGAAAATTTGGTCTTTGTGTTAAATTTGCACAATAAGACCACAAGAAAAAATAATTTCTTCCATGTTTTCAGTTAGCCTCAAATAGCCCATTTTACAGTTGTGTGTTCAGTTAGTGATCTCAGGCCTTAGAGCAGAAGTGAGGCTGGAGTTGACCTTGTTTTGATACAAACCTCTCTGTCTTTATCACACAAATATGGACTCTTAAGCAAGGAAAAAAAACAAAAAAAAAAACAAAAAAAGAAAGAAAACCATGAGAAAAGCAGAGCGATCTGTATCGAAAAAAAGTCGCTGCCAGCACCGCTTTCATTCCTAGGCCAGGGCACTCAGCATGTAATTGTAAATGGGCTATTGGAGTCCAAAATTTTCAATCAATGGCTTTGTTGCATCAAAAAAGGTACAAAACACCCTACCTTTAAACCCTTGCTCAAGTTCAACCTGATTCTCTACTGTTTCAGTTTAAAGGTCGCTTGTCTGTACCTGTGCATTGTGCGTGACCATATCAACTGACCAACGCGCTATGGCTTCCGTAAATTACCAATTATGTACACAAATCTCAGTAGAATTCAAAACATTTGTGCTATATAAACACCGACCGTTCGGACTATTCACAATTTAGCTCTCATACTTCCTAATCTCCTTAATATTTATATGATATTTCCACGGACACCATTAAGGCTTTTTCAATCCTACAATCAAGTAAGCTTGAGCTTAAACTTGAGGTCTTCGAGAACGCTCAGAAGTGTGCCTCTATCGCTAGCCGTGATGCGCTCAAAACATCAACATATCAGCCATTTTTAACATGAACATTAGGACTGAAGAGAACTGGGCATCAGTGCACATGTCGGAGAGGTGTGAGTAAAACTTACCCAAGAATAAGAGAGACATTGTAGACGATCAGATAATATTTCCCCACAGCCGCCATACTGCTCAAACGTAAGAGAGAAAACTGGTGCCGAACTGACATTCTCCACCATGCATCGCGGTCGAACACATACAAGAAGGAACGTTCCAAAGAAAATATCAAGGTTATAAAAACAAATCTAACGGACTATGCATTATATCTCCTTTTTGTGAGATGCGATTGGGATTTGAAAAGGAAGCAGAGAAGGACGAATTGGGTTTTCTTGGGAGCGGCAGAAATATGAAGCACACTGTGATCCATCAGTGAGAGCATCTTTTTCTTTCTTAATCAATAGTTGGGATGGGCTAAAGCTAGAGTCAATGTAGAGTTCATGGCCAGGCCATATGCTATGTCTAAAATAAAAGTGGAAGCTGGCTAAGCCTTGTTGGGATTTTTAACCAATATAAGGCGGAAATGATCAAGGGCCGGGAAGGAAATAAACGAATAAAAGCACCTCACTTAACACCTTCCCTTCTCCTTTCCAGAGAAAATAAACGAGCCTAAGTGGGAACTGTCTATCGGTGGAACTTACTATCATTCGATGTGCCGCCGCAACTCAGCCACAAAGCACATTACTTCCCTTTTGTGTTTTTGTCATTTTCAGCGTCTTAAAAAAGTATGTTTTCGTCGTATAAAAAGTTATCGTTAACTTACACTAGGTTTAAAAAAATATATATATATAGGAGTGTCTGTCCAGCTTCCAGGACACAAGAAATGTAGCTGCTTGGGCCATAACTAATAATATCGCCTGGTTCTACTTCATAAGAGTTCCAGTTAATAATCAAAGGCATCCTGTGGTAAGCTCGTGGAGTAAGTGGGATACTGTGTCAGGAAGGTGATATAGGGAATTATTAAGCCTATAGAGTGGTTTGAAATGCAGTGTAATACATTTTTCTGTTTTACGATTTGATTCGTTTGTTCATTGATTAATATACGTTGTGGAATGGGAGTTTTGAAACCACTCTAGTAGAAGAGTAGTTTGTTCAAGAAATACTGTAATACCAAGTAACAGTTTACCGTATTTACCTGTGTGTATAATGCGCACTTTTTTCCTAAGATTTTTTTCATGAAATTTGCGCTGCGTATTATACACGGAACCTTTTGTTTCTTGATCGCTTCCCTAATTTGCATACGCATGTGCTTAAAAAAGGATAAACACCGATAAACAAGAATTCAAAAGGCTGCTGTCCATGCCGTTGTTATAATAAACAAGCAAATAACCTATCACAGAAAAACCGTGAAAAACCAGCCAGATATTTTGTGAGCAGACGCCAAAAATTTGCATACACACGAAACAAAATGTCCTCTTATATGAGCTTATATGGTAACGAAACGCGCATTTTGTGAGTCAAAGTTTGTTCAAAATTATTTTGCTCGAAGTACAGCAGCTCAGAACGAAGACAAAATAAGTGAGGTATATTTTGCAGAGGCTATCGAAGATTCAAAATCTTTTGACAACTGAAAATTGTCGGAGGCGCATTTCACAGGAGATGATTATCATTAGTCCTCATCGCGTTACGCTTGATTGAACATATGACACCATGAACATTTGTTTACCTTTATTTAGCATTCGAATGTGTGAAAACATAAAGTGCCAGCGAATGAAAATGAAAATTTTTACACATTAACCGCGAAGAGTCTTTGAGCATATGAGAATTCCTGGAACGGCTGTCTAAATCATTCTCTCGTGCCGTCTCGATGCTTTGGAATACACTATTCTTATCAGATAAAACAATTTTTGATTGCCTTTTGTAATGAGCAAATTAGTGATCCGGTACACATACATACATACATACATACATACATACATACATACATACATACATACATACATACATACATACATACATACATACATACATACATACATACATACATACATACATACATACATACATACATACATACGTACATACATACTTATGCTCTCCCCGTCGGACTTTTCAGGGATAGTTTACATCACTGGCCGGGGGACTTGACCAGACTGCTAGTGCAGTTTACAATTAATGAAGTAACTAATGAGTGCCCCCGTAATATAGATATCTAGGACAGACACTAGGGGTGGTCACAGCCAGAGTTTTGTTACGTCCCTAGTGGTTCTTTTACGTCCCACAGAATCAGATTAAGTGAAAGCACTGTGAGACGGGGCCTACGGTTTATCGTCGTTATCCGAGAAGACTAGAAAGTCTAACCATTTGCAGATGTTATTACAAAGGCAACACTTTCTCCTCAGTTATTTTTAAGACCCTGAGTGTTGGTCCGGCCGGGGTTAGAACCCGCGACCTCCCGCATAGTAGTCCGGCGCTCTACCACTGAGCTAATCGGTCTGCGGTTTACACGAAACACAAGCTTGACCAAAGTCAGAACAACCTAATAGTGACCGAAAGCGTTTTCAATATCAGAGAAATACAGGACAGAATAAAGTTTGCTTGTCCCTTGAATGTGCTTGACGAATAAGAGCATTCTTAACGACCATTTAACGAATACATGAAAGCGCCTACCGAACTTGAGACGATCGGAAATCGATTACAAATTTTCCATTGTTTACGCCTGACATCCTGATTCCCCCAACCATCCCGATAGCTCTCCACGAGCTAAAAACGTTAAATGAATAAACGAGTCTGCTCGCTTCTGCGTTCACACTGAGGTCGTAAGTCTCGTTGACGTAGAAATAGGGGCTGTTTGTGCCATTTGTAACGATCCGCTGTGCCTCTCCGGTTTCACTGAAAAATATAAGGCATAATAACAAAGCCTTAGATATTGCGAGCAGCTGGTGCAATTCTTCCTCTAATTTCACATAGCCCGAATTCACTGGAACCGTTTCAGCTCATCCAATTGAATTACTGTATTTCTGTTTGCTAGGGTAAGACCGCTGACAAAATAGGACAACTGCTTGTAAAACGCGTACGTGTGGTTTTTAGTCGTGGATACGCGAAGCGTAGGAACAAGTATTGTTAGGGGACAGATTATGCAAATTTGTCACTCACTCAGATGTAAACAAATCGATATGTCAACGGCATACCAATAGATATCGATTTTCCGAAGTATTGTCGGAACACCTCTATCGGCTTTACGAAGTACTAAGGAGCAACATTCGAACCGATGAACTGAATGAAAAAAGTAAGGTAAGTAACTTTATTTTAGCTCGGATCGAACGAATAAACGGCAAAAGGAACGTCCGATCAAACAGCTTTACCTACGTTCATCCAATTCACGATCTGTGGAAAAAATATATGAGTCGTTCAACCCAAGATATTTTCCAAGTGTGCACAGGAATTAACGACGGAAACTTTTGACACCAATATGGCTGCATTCGCGAAGCCATTTTCAATGTTGGAAATAATATTCTATCGAAAACAATACAATCTAAATTTAAATTACTTTTAGGTGGCGCCATCGCGTCTAGCCACAATGTAAACACAAGTTTGCGTTGAGAAATACTCTTCCTTTTAACTAAACGCGCCATTTTTTTTCAGTAAAAGTTTTGAATGAAACTTGTTTATTTTTATATCCAAAAGCATGGCGTCGATGGTTCTTTATGAAAACGACCGCATATGTTGCATTTCCGACTGGCAGTAAAAAGCATAATTTGCATATGTCAAATTTAGGTTGCGTTCGTTCGACAGCTTTGTGTGACAATTTTCTTGAAATATTGCAGTGTTTGGCTGGCTTCGTTTTGGCAAAATCGTCCTTTCGCCTGATATTTATCCGACCATACGGTCAAGACAGAAACCTTTCAAAAGTTAACTCCCACGATATCTCCCTGCCTCGATAATTCATTCAAACGCGAATATGTAAATATGCACCCCGAGGTTAAATTGTGTTAAGCTTATGAACAATAAAATTGATGCTCAAAAGAGCTGGACGTTTCGGGAACGCATTAAAAAGTTGTTTAAACACTTTCCAGAAAGTGTTTTCACGCGTTTAAACTAGTTAAAACGCCGTTTTCTCGAGTCACCTTGGCTTAATCCTCCTTATCGCAAATAAGGTCATATATCCACGACTTCTTCACATTTGTACTTTGATTTAGGTATGTGATTGCTCCAGCTTTTTAAAGGTAGATCCAAATGAAGTGGAAAGTACTCGTCAGCTAACTATAAAAAGGACCAATTGTCATCCCTAAATGGTATAAACAACAGTAAATGATCTATACAGTGAAGTTTTTCCCTGGTTTTTGAGACTGTCAGTAACTTGCTGTTATTTAAGACTGTTCAAATGAAAGTTATTGGCGGATTCTTTCCTCCAATATTTTTTGTTTGTCTTTTTTGTTTTGTTTTTATTGAGAAGGGAAGAAGAAGCACAAAGGTGCTGGGAATCACTCTAAGACTGACAACTACTGATCGTCCCTACTGACCTGGACTTCGTATGTTTACTATTAAATTTAAATCCTCTTCTAGGCATAATGAGTTAAATTAAATAGTGATGATGATGATGACGATGACGATGATAATGATGTTGATGCTGATGATGATCATCATCATCAACATCATCATCATCATCATTATGATGGTGGTGGTGGTGGTGACGGTGACCAGAGAAGGCCCAGTACTCCCCACCAGAGAGATAACTGTCTGTACAACTGCTGCAGTTCTCACCTTATTTCGATCTCTCTCTTTCTCTCGCTGGTGCGCATGCGCGACGTAAGCAATAGAGCCAACGCAAAGTAAAATTTCCAAGCAGCCCAAAATGAGTAGGATGACGCTGAAAGCCTTGACTCGGGCCATGTTCTGATCGTGATACTTTTCGTACGAATACCAATTGAATGAGCCAAGTTCATCCCCTGTAAATGCCGTGTACACTGCTCCACTGTAACACACCACTAACAGTACTGACGTGGCGAGGGATACCACTGAGAATAGCAGGAAATCTATCAACTGATAAACATACAAATCATTTGAAACGAACACCTTATTTGAAACTGTCGTTGTTCTTCTTTGTGTACCAAAAGCGCCCTTACCCCACCCCTTGGGAAAAATAAGGCCCCAACTCGCAGAAATAGTTATTTTCGCGGGAAAGGCTTATCTAAAGGTAAACCTACTTTTAAAAAGGACGCTGCACGGATTTATGTTAGTGCACGCTCTATATGATGGGCTTCTGGTTAACGTCACGTCGCACCCAGATCGCACGAGTCAATGCACAAAAGCCCAGGAAAACGCGAAGGAAAACGGAGGGCAAACCTTTACTCGTTGCCGCCTCTGAAGCGAGCAAAGAATATGGCTCTACTCGATTCCCGCCACCCAAACAAGTTCCTAGCATCGGCGCGCAAAAATGAACACGAAGAGTAACCACAGCTAGAACGGTCCATCAGAAAATATAGGTTTTGGAGATATAACCAAAAAATCAACTCCCTTTGAGACACTTTTTTCATGTTGGGAATATCTAGTAAAAGAAGCAAAGATGGTGCATCTGACATTTAAAACGTTCTTTGGCTAAAAAAATAATAATAATAACAACCGCAATCTTTGCACTGCCTAAACTGCAGTCTTAATTCAGCGGCGAATATGATGAAAGAGGCGTGAAAATAAGAATGCAATGAGAGAATAAAATGAAGAATGCAGTCTAAACCTTGCCTTAACTTTATTATTATTATTATTATTATTATTATTATTATTATTATTATTATTATTATTATTATTGTTGTTGTTGTTGTTGTTATTTTTTAGCCAGAGATCATTTTAAATGTTACTGTTTTTGTACGTTATACATGTTGTCGTTTTTGGTTTGTTTGTTTGTTTGTTTTCTGGTTGGTTTTTGCTTTCTTTTTCCCGGTTTTATGTTCAAAACTGCGTAAGATTCGTATATCTCATCGATTTCTTCTTTATTTAAAAGATGGAGAACCTCTTCGTTTAGCACAAAGTTTTTGCAATGGCACAAGAAGCGGTCACAATGACACCCCCAAAACAGATCTTTAGTTTTCACTTATATGCATGAACAGGAACAAAATAATTTAAATTCAACTCACATAGTACTTTGTAGAATTGTCCGCTTTCTCCATGTTTGAGTCAATTACTGCAATAGCCCCTGTTGCTGAAACCTGCCGCAAATAAAAAATTATTGTCACAGTAAGAGGTCCTACAGCCTGAGTCCATCTCAGGATTATATTGCCTCATACCGACTTAATTGGTCGTTGAAGTTGTCTGGACTGCAATCCCGGCATAAAAGCCAGTACTAGATATTTTGAATTACGTGTTAATATTCTCTGATTCTCTTTTGTTATATATTGTTCATCGAGGTTAAGTGTTTTGAAAGTTTGGCTCAGTAAAGCTTCTCCTGGCCATGGTGAAAAGTAGATTGTTCTCGGCATGTTTTTGCTGTATTTATAAGTATCTTTATGCCGCAAAAATATAATTTTTTATTGTTTTCAATTACGATGGAGTCGATGGTTAACAGTAAAAAGCTTTGGAACCGATTTCTGAGAACATCGAGAATCGGCGGACACTCCCAAAAAAATCATATATATATATATATATATATATATATATATATATATATATATATATATATATATATATATATATATATATATATATTTGCTAGTAATCTCGCAATCTGATTGGCTAATTTACCGTTGTCGATAAGAGTCTAGACAACGCTGCTCGCGTCAACTTGTCGCGCAATGCCTTTTTTCAGCGCGCGCTCTGAAATTTTAGAAATTAACATTTTCTTGGACGCTGATATTGTGGTAAAAAACAAATCGAATGTGGTTTAGCGTTGTCTATACTCTTATCGACAACGATATTCGTCATCACAGTGGTCAAAATGTGCTGTGGACTTACTGGGCTGCGCCTCGTGAGTCCACAACATTTTGACCACTGTGATGACGAATATCGTTGTCGATAAGAGTATAGACAACGCTAAACCACATTCGATTTGTTAATTTGCCAAATCATTACTTTGGATGGATGTATTTAATTAAGCAATATACCACAAGTTTCTATGGTTTATAGGCTGATAAACCACTTGGGATGTTGGAGGAACACTCGAAGAATTCGTGAATCACGAGCCGCAGGCAAGTGATTTACGAATTCTTCGAGTGTTCTTCCAGCATCCCAAGTGGTTTATCAGCCTATAAACCATAGAAACTTGTGGTATATTGCTTTTATATAATAATTCAGAAGACGCCCAAACTTTCCGTGAGTGTACTGGTACAATAAACCATAGCTGATTGACCAATCAGAGCGCGCGAATTGACTTTAGTTATTATATAAAGAAAAATAGTCAGCAGTTCCACCGATTTATTTTACGAACAAAATATTAAAAAGTTTTAAAATTGAACATTTTTGCGGTTTTTACCAAATGAAATATGCATATTTTTGCGTTTCTTTCGGCGGCCACCGGAAACGTAAAATGCGTCCTACAAAGACAAAACTTTGCAGAAATAATACGTTATCCTTTACCCTTATAAGCTTGTAATGAACATTAGAAAATCTTACTTGCAACTTCTTGAAATCGTTCTAATTTAGCAATCACCAACTACCACTATAGAAAACCCTTACTACTATGCTTTCCACTCTAAAAGTTTCAGCTCTGGAAACAAAATCCATCTCCGCCGGTAAAATAGATTCTTATGACATGTACGCACCATGCGAAGGCGACTCAAGTTTATGCAAATTTCTGTCCTATTTTTGGAATGTACGTACTAAAGATGGAAGAAAAAAAAAGGGTCCACGTAAGGAAACTAATGTTTTACTATTTCTTTTTAATCGCGTATGATGTTATTGCTAACTTCCTCACGACCTTCGCGAAAATAAACATAAATATAAATTGGCGTTGAGTAACGTTGGGTTCTACGCGACGAACAACACTCTTTCTGAAACACTGTATGGTATTTTAAGCCGGCTTTCGTACTCTTAAACAATAAACGGTTCATCAAATAAAAGAAAACTATTTCTTTTTTTTGCTTTACAGTATGTTATAACGTCTAAGGGCAAAAGTAATGTAACCGAACTGTGTGATTGAAGAATCTGCTTACCCGTCCAGTCACGCAACTCACCGCATAGTCAGTCACGGTCTAATGCGTTTTCAAAAGTCTCCGTTTTTATCTCGAAGAGCAAAATATTTTTACCCACACTAGCATTTTCGCATCGTTTTCAACCATCCACACTAATGCGTTTTCAAAAGTCTCCGTTTTCATCTCGAAGAAAACGGAGCAAACTATTTTCACCCACACTACTGTTTTCTGGCAATTTAGCATTAAGATTATTCGCCGGAAGTAAATTAAACCGCTGCTGAGTTTTCGTGTCAATCGCTGGTGGTACGCCTCTCTTGGGGTCTTCAGAAAACGGGGAAGTGCCGCTGGATTTCAATTTGGTGTAAGTGGTATTTGTTATTATCCAGAATATCCTCATCGTTGTGTATATACCGGATGTCTGGTAGGAGTTTAGACAAAGGAGAGTCTTGAACTGAAACGGTTTACAATCTGAACAGCATTAATTAGGTGGAGATATTTTGAGAACATAATATTTGATTTTGAAACACTCAGAGGAACGACCCTACTCAAATTTCAACCAAGTGCCCCTCCCCCAACCAACATGATCGTATATGTTACAATAATGCAAACGAAGTTCTTCTCCCATCATCCACGGATATGGCAAGTGCAACTGGCCGCGGTCTCATTAATTAACTCAAGAGACTCTCTTGCGGCGGATTGGTTTAAGCGGCACCTCGAACTCGAACTTCTGGCAGATGTTCTGCAGCATGCCAAGGTTTAGTCGTTTGAGTGACCCTTCCTTGCACATGGCACAAATATCATACTGGTCATAGGTTATGGGATGCTGGAGAGCAATAGTCAGAGCGGACTCTCTTGTTTTGGCAAAACTTGCCTCCTTGTTGCAGGCTTCAAAGTCAATATCGTCAGAAATCTGTTGGCGGGCGTTGGCAGCAAGACGTGAGAAGTAAGACGAAGTTTGCATTGCTGGAACTTTGAAGATTTGGTGAGATGAGCATCGTCAGTTCCCTAGGCACGCCTCATTACTCGACCCACAACCTAGTCGTCTAACTTCTTTGCCGTGGATTGGCCAATAGCAAATTTTGCCTCAACAACGAAGACAGAAAAAAAAAACGAAAACAGTTCGACGATAAACACACACGGAGCGACACTGCAACCGGATGTTGATTGGATCGATTTCCGGTTTGTTATGTGGCTCGCTTGACGCTTGTGTTTATCTTCCAACCGTTTGCGTTTCTCTGTATTCGTTGTTGCCGTTGTCGTGGCTTTCCGCAGACACGGATAACATACTAGATGATGCTTCAATTGATTTTGCGCTCGTTTATCATAGAAAAGAACTGGTCAGGGGCACCCAACGACAAGTTTCGGTAAATATCTGTTCGGTGGAGGGTAATTCGCCTTGGGTTTTCGGCGTCGATTAAAGAGTGCACTCGGATTTTCGGAACTAAAACGTGGTATAGGGGATAAGTAGTGGGATCAGTGGGGGATCAGTGTTTTGTCGAAGCCCAGTTAGATTGAATAGAAACCACCTTTATTGTCAGCAGGATAAATCAAAATACAGGTGAATCTTTGCTTCATTTTAACCTTTTATTTTCATCAATTATACTTACATTCCAAAAAGAGCACAGATATTTGCATAAAATTATACTGCTTCGCATGGCGCGTACATGTCGTAAGAATTTATTCACTGGCGGGGAAAGATTTTATTTCCAGAGCTGAAACGTTTATAGTAGAAAGTACAGTAGCAAAGATTTTCTAAAATGTCATATTTTTAATCAAATGATATATACCAGATGCCGTTTATAGCAATCGAAGTTGCCTCATTTTTTGTCTTTCTTTGAGGGACCGCGATGGTGACTGCTAAGTTAGGACGATTTGAAGAAGTTAGAAGTAAAAATTTCTTATGTTCATTACAGACCTTTAAAGGTGGCGGCCGCATTCATCCAAAGGAATGTTTTGACAAAATTAAAAAATATATGATTAATTTGGGAGTGTCAGAAATCGGTTCTTAGAAATTTGTGCCCTACCTCTCTAAATTTACAATAATTTAATTACTGAAAAGGGTTCATTGCAAGATAATTAATGATGCAAGATAATAAGATGCAAGATAATTTTAGGTATTAAGTATCACACGTTTTATAATTTCAAGGTATATTCGCATCTTATGCAGAAGAAAACCAGGTATATTGGTATCCCACTACCCCTCCCTGGCCGGGCCTGGTATATCATATCAACTGTTAAAAATTATCGTTTAGCTTATGTTAAATGTGTCTTTTTTTGTTTTCGCTAAAGTGAGCGAGTATTAAGCACAAACAGCTATATCTGATGTTAGCATTTTAATTTCCTTTATTCAACTCATTAATAATCCATAAAGGAAAAACAAAAGAAGTGTTTTGTTAATCAATGGTTGTATATCTAATAAAACATTCTCCTGATTTACATAAACGTTTTCGTTCGATTTTCTGCGTTTAAATGTCTTGTACTACAAAAATAATTGATGAATATGAACAAAGAATGCCGACTTTGAATAAGTAGTTTACAATATTCGCGTCAGTGTTGTCACATGTCGGCTTCGCCTCGAGTTTTTAAATAGTGATACAACACTGCCGCTCATATTGTAAACATTACTTGTCACACGCTCGGACTTAGCGTTACATTGCAAAAAAAACTATATGCATATATATCCATTTATAATTTCTAAACCAGGTAACTACAGTAGAACCCCGGTAACTCGAACTCTGAAGGGAAACGAAAAACTGTTCGAGTTAGCGGGGTTTCGAATTATCGGTGTCGATTAAAATATTCAATTTTCCAGGTTAACAATTAATAGTTCATTGATTTTCAGCACTTCGGTATACAATACAGTGCAAATGAAACTTATTTCAAGAGAAACTAATGCATTTTGTAAAAGCTGTAACGATTATCATTCTTACGACAATGCAATATGTGATCTGTTCGTTGTACTAATTAAAATCAAACTGCTCCAATCTTTGTTCTAGTGTTAGAGTTCGATCACACGATAAGAAAAGCTAATGGGATATCTCAATGGGTATCCGTGGCGAGCTATAAGAACCAGAAATTCGATTAATCGGGGTAAATTTTGATCAAGGGAAACGAAATTTAGTTCGAGTTAGTGGGGTTTTCGAGTTATCCAAGTTCAATTTAACCGAGTAAAAATTACTGAAAAGTTGGGTCAAATCCAAGGGAATTGAGACTCTGTTCGAGTGAACGGAGGAAGTTCGAGTTACCGGGGTTCTACTGTATACCCATATCCTTGGCTTCCTAGCAGTCTCAAAGTATATATATATATATATATATATATATATATATATATATATATATATATATATATATATATAAAAGAACATTTTCAACGCTTTTCCTTACTATGAATCGAACGGTTTTATACAAATGCGGGCATTTAGACAAGAGCTACATTCTGGAGGCGGAAGCGATCTACAACTTCCGCGAGATTATGCTGATTTTATATTTAATTCATGCGTCGCAAACCAGCGAGATTCTTGCTTTTGTAATAAGTGCCATGGCAAAATTTAACTTCGAGCCTTTGACAGGATTTACTCTTTAGCCATCTCGAGGTACAAATACAAGCTTAAAACAAAGTATACTTACTATGGCGCCAATCCACAGACCTAACAGCATCACACTGGTCCAATGATCAACAGAGAGCCTAGCAACAACTCCGAATGCCATCAACAAACCACCCAAGACGCCGTGACATACTCCCAAGGTCTTCAGAACGCCATCAAAGTAGACAATGCTTTCGTCTCGCACACCCATACCCGAAGAGGTTGCGACCACTTTACGAGGAACTTGTTGAATAAAAATCGCTCATGGCGCTAAAAGTGTACCAGTCCGTGTCACAATTAGTGGTGTAACGATTAATCGAATTCTCGATTAATCGCGATTATGACCGTTCGGTTCGATTCACGATTCTTTGATTCCACGTTTCGATTTTGGTTCGATTTTTTCCATACCTTTCCCAGGGTGCCCTCAGTGAGTCATTATATTGTGAAATTAGAATCCAGAACTCCTCAAAATATGCGTTTTTGATTGACGAGCAAAGACGTTTGCAATTCTTGCGCCATTTTGTATTGCTTGGTAAAAATGTTGCCCTTCTACCACCCCTTGAGAATTTCCAAATATGGCAAACCATGTGCGACATTTGTCACGTTCTCAAACATGGCGACGAATGACCAAACGATTGTGAATCCACCTGCTTCGTTTAGATCCGCTGTATGGAAATATTATGGTTTTCCGGCTAAAGACGGTACAACAGACAAGTCTAAACTATCTGCAAAATTTGCTCAACAACTTTCAAGTATAGATCGTTTTCACTGTCACTCAATAAAAAAATAAATCGAAAACCATCCAGTGCAAAATGCTAAGAAATTGTGATGTTATAGAAGATAAATAAATAAGACACTTCTCCAAGTTTTAGGCCTGTGCGTTTCCTCAAACTTCAGATATTCGTCGAAATGTTTCGCAGAAATTTACAGAGCCCTGTATGAAAACGCCATGTTTGTGTACCTCCGTGGTACACAAATATGGCGGGCCGAAAATAGTGTAAACATCTGGAACTTACTTTGGCTATCTAGGCGACTGATTATCAGTACTGAAAAAGCAAGCATTTACATGAGCACTTTTCCGAATGCTCTAACTTCTAAAACGGCTCAAAATCATGAGATAAGTAGATATTTTTCAACAACCCGATCGTAGCCTTGTGTCACGCACCTCCATAGCCATAACCCGGAAATTCACAATGCTCTGGTTTCCAAAAGAAGCACGCTATTGAGCTGTAAAACTGTGAACAGATATTAATATGCCGCCGCTTATGCCTGATGAGGATAAAAATTTTGGTGGATCTTTAGTTTTAGATTTTAGAAAGCGATGACGTCAGGTGAAAACGATCTATTGTGCCGTCTCAACTTCAAGCATCAGAGCGCACACTTAAAACGTCAACACAGCATTGATGAAAAGCCAGAAGTGTTGCACTCAAAGACGGTAAAAACTTCACCCGGTACGAAAAACAGTACTGGAACAGGACAGTTAAAAAGTCAGGTTGTTATGAAGAATAAGTTGCCGCGGTCAGGCAACAGGGCAACGGCGATAAGGAAGTCCATCGGAGTTTTCATTGTTAAGGACATGAGGCTCTATTCAGTTGTGGAAAGTGAAGGGTTTCAAAACATGATCAATTTTCTAGAGTCTAGATATAACTTACCCAGCAGAGTGCATTTTTCTGAGGTGATACCTAAACTTTACGAAGAAGTCAAAGCAGAAGTCCAATCAGACCTTAAAAATGCCGAGTTCGTGGCTTTCACAGCTGATGGATGGACATCTAGATCAACGGAAAGCTACATAACAGTTACCGCACATTTCATCCAAGAATGGGAAATTAAAAACTATGTTTTGCAAACTAGAAGAATGGCCGAGTCACAATAACGTCGGAAAACTTATCAGAAGTACTGACTTCAGCTATATCTGGGTGGAATTTACAAAGATATGAACAGAATCCATCTTTGACGTGTAACAAGGCCAGCAATATAGTGAATGCTGCAAAGCAAGCTGAACTCTCTTCACATGTTAGATGTGTGGCCCATACAATCAATCTGGCAAAACAACGGGGACTCATTATAGGCATCTCAGATGGACAGGCTTCTTGGAAGAATAAGGCTCATAGCAAGCTTTTTCCAAAGAAGCACAACAGCTATGGCAGTTTTGAAATCAAAACAATCTTTATTGGAATTGCACAACACAAGTTGATAAATAATGTACCAACTAGGTGGAACTCCTCTTATGACAAGGTGCAGCGGTTTTTAGAGCAACAGGCAGCAATTGAAGCTGTTCTCCTGACAAAGGATGTCAAGAAAAATGCCAAAGATGTTCATTTGCTGTCAGAAGAAGACATCTCTGCAGCAGAGAGTGTCATCAAAGTACTGGGACCAACCAGGTCCATTACTGCTATCCTTTGTGATGAGAAGACACCTACAGTATCTATGATTCAACCTCTGAAGGAGATGCTGATTCAACAGTTGAAAGTTTCAGATGATGACATTATGCTTGTTAAAGAAGTGAAAACAGCTATTGCAAAGGATTTGGATGCTAGGTATGAAAACAACTGTTTGTCTACAGATTTAATATATCCAAATTATAAAGAATCTTCCCAATAAAGGTTTTGTGTTAGAGATTTCTGTCCCAAAGTGAACATGCTGTAGTGCTATTTGAGGTGCATAGATGTAGTTTACAAATTGTTGTGTCATAATTCTAGTTATACAGACCCTGACACCTTGCGGTTTCTGAAGGAGAGTTTCTGTTAAGATCCAAGGTTTAGATCCATGCCATATCTTGATTAAACTGAGAAGCTAGATGTCTACACTGCACTTACCTTGAAAGCAGTCTTACTGAATGACCAACAACAGAATTCAGTCCAGGTTCGTGAAATTGGAATATTAGCCAACCTTCACTTCTTGTACTGACAGTACTGAGTTACAAACATATTAAATGATAATCAAGTTTTTTATGCTCATAGGTGAAGACTGAGGCATACCAGCCTTCCGTGCAGGAACAGCCACAGCTACCCACTTTGCCAAGTCTACAAACTCTGGAGAATGAAAATGCTCCTTCCAGTGGAGAACAACTGTTCTCCTCAGAAGTGATCTCCCGCAGAAAAGAAAAGGAAATTTGCCTTGGATGATCTTTTGGAGATGTTTTCGTAACTAAAGTTGCTCCTAGGAAGTCAGTGTTTCAGATAGTTGAGTCATAGTTGGCTAGTTACAAAGTTGAAGAAACCATGCCATTGAACTCTAATCCGTTGTCATGGTGGAAAGCAAATGAGCTCAAATACCCTATTTTGTCAAAGTTGGCCAAAAGATATCTATGTGTCCTTGCCACATGAGTGGCCAGTGAGATAGTTTTCTCTTCTGCAGGGGACTTTGTGTCTGCTCAGAGGTCACGGATGTTTGCGTAGTGAACATGTAGACAAGTTACTTTTGTTAAAGAAAAATCTGAGAGTGCACTAGATCTAGAAAGAACTCAAAGTAGAACACTGACAAATTGCATGCTTTTTTTTATTGCATCCTTGTAATAGATTAATAATGTTCCTGATACTATTGTATCCTCAGATTGAGAGTTTAGGGTTGTATGTTGTTTACATTGTGTATCATGTTGCAAGAATTGAAAAAAAAAAACATTTTGCATAATAGAATCGAAATAATCGAAATCGAAAGGCACTAATCAAAATTGAATCGAATCGCGAGGAATATGAATCGTTACACCACTAGTCACAACCAGAGCTGGATATATGGTGACGTCATCTAACTTTACAAAATGGCGCCTACACTTAGGGACGCGATACGTGGAAGTCAATAACTTCCGTCGAAAGGCCCTATTATCTTCGGTCAGTTTTCGTATTCCAGTGACGTCATGCTTCCGTTCGCAGTAGCACACGCGAGACAAGGCTTTTGTCCTTTTACAAAACTTGTCCTTTCTGCCATCCATTTTGCCTTTTTTTTTTTTTAATTTCACCTCGATTGAGATCTTTCGAAACAACTATTTTACATTTTGAAGGGAAGGATTCCGCTTATTGCATTTATTTATGCCTTGATACGGCAAAGGGTCTCTCGGAGTATGTTATCGAACGAAACTCGACACTGAAATCACTCAGCAACATCTCTTAAATGACCCTGGAACAAAGTCACGGAAAAATACGTCCTTTGTAACTTGTAATTACATCTACAGAAGGTTAGACTTTCTAGTCTTCTTGGGTAAGGACGATAAACCATAAGTCCCAGCTCACAACACTTTCCTAATAATCAGTGGGACGTTAAAGAACCCACACACTGCTGGAAAAAAAAGTACGGGACGTAGTTTCCGGTGTGGAGGTCGATGTCTATCTCTCATCTGTCTGTCAAATTTCATGCGTGGGTTGGGTGGGTGAGTGTAACGGGACCCATGTGCCTTAATTTCTGCAGTATTTTTATGTCCTATTTTAGGTTTTACCGCATTTTACGTCACAATGACCTTCTCATAGTTATCACGTGACCTTTGCTTATATACCCCGAACCTTGTGTAATTTTCCGCAAGGCTCACATAAATTCGACGGGCAACTTTAAGTAACTTGGAGTAACATCGGGTTACATCAAAATAATAACATACCGTTTATTTGCCACATTGCAGAATTAACTGAATTAAAGGGCTAAAAATTTACAATCAATAAATAATTAAAACCACTACTACTATAAAAACAATAAAAATATCTTAATTAACTATTTACATATCTACATATTTACTAGCGAATGATATAAAGGAACCTGAGCGCAAGCTCCGGCAACAACTCTTATCAGCATAAACAATACTTCTATTGCTGTCGCCGGACCGCAGGTTGTAACTATGACCCCTAGTTGCTGTTTTCGGTATGAGGAAATTAACGGGGTGATCATTTTGAGACATTTTCCCAATATATTTACAGCAGAGCTGAGTTCGTCTTTCTTTCTGGCTGCTAAGGTTGGTGGTATTAAGGGCACCTAACTAACTGTGGCATGGATAGATAATATGTAGAGCCCTTTTTTGAATTGATTCCAGCTTATTTGAAAGAAATTCAGGAATATCTTGCCAGACTTGCACGCCGTATTCTAATATAGGTCTTATTGTTGTCAGGTAAACTTTGAGGATTCCATCTCAATTAACATCAACTTTTTTAAGAATCCTTAAGGAATACAGGCGCTTCGAAGCTTTTTTCGATTTGTAATCAATGTGCTCGCTCGACTTTAAATCATTACTGATAATAATTCCGATTTGTTACACGTTCAATTGTGTTGTTACCTAGGACAATTGGTCTTCTAGTAAAATTATCATTTTGCATGAAGTTAATTAACATTTCTTTGCACTTTTTAGGATTTAATTTCATATTGTGTTCTATAGAAAACTTGTGAATGTCATTGACAGCTACAATTAGTAAGCTAATACGGTTCCTTGGCAAGATTTCCAACGCCGTGGTATCAGGGAATCTCAGATTATTGCTGTTCTACTCAGATCCTACTAGAGCGTTCGTTCCAACACGTCCTACCAAACAGGATCGCTGTAAGAGTTGACACAATAAACCTAAGGGCCTGTTTATATGGTCTCGGGTACCCGAGACAACCCTACTTAGTTATTCATAGCACGTCTCAAATTTACAAATCCCCATTTGCCCTTCTTTCTTTGTATTTGGTCGCTCTTTGATTGAATATCGTCAATATTGATTGAAAATTTCCTTCCTAGGTTCATTTTTGCTTTGATACTTCTTTTTAGGAAAGGACCAGTGAGCCATCAGCCAATTCGAAGTTTATAACGTGTCACTTAACTTAGCTTCGCACTTAGCTCCGAATCAGTTTCTTCCCCGCTCTATCTGATCACTGTTGGTAATGCTGGCTTTTAAAATGTAATTCCTTGAAATAAATTTGCGTATTTTTAACTCAACTTTTAACTTTTTTTTTTCGCATACGCGCACATTTAATTTTCGGCCGTCTCGTCCCGGGTAGGCGAGACAAAGTGTTTACATGAGAAAAAGTTGTCCCGCTTGCCAGGGCTACCCTATCTGCCGAGGCGAGACAACTCGCTTACCCGAGTTGTATCGCCCACCCGAGTTGTCTCGCCCATCTCATGTAAACGGTTGGTAGAACTTTTCAAAGAAAAGATAGCTCGCCCAGGGTAACTCGGGGGAGGGTTGTCTCGGGTACCCGAGACCATATAAACAGGCCCTAAGCCTTGTGGAATCTGAGTCGTCCAGTTTTCGTAGTTTCACGGTTCTCTCCGTCACCGGAGCTGACGCCGCTACAGTCAAATTTCTGTACAGTTCTAGCCCGGGAGTTCAAGTCAAGTCAAGCAAGCTCATCCGAGCCAGAAGACACTTCCACACCCTGGAAACAGTTGAGCTGTCAACCGAGGACACCAAGTAAGTCTGTTCCTTTATTATCGTAACCGAAAAGAAAAAAAAAAGGACAGAGGCTGAGAAGAAGAGAAGAGCACGTGCTCGGCAAACGAGCAATGGAACATTGTCTATCCGCCCGAAGAAAAGTGAAATCCCTTTGAAGAAGAACATCCAAATACTATTTAAAATCCGCAGCTAAAGAAGACCAAGGAAAGCCTCAGCAGACGACCAGGAAAATATTAACGTTGTCTAAATTTAAGTTAGTTACTGGTAGCAACGGAGTTTTTAGAAAAAAAAACAACAAAAACAACAACAACAACAACAAAAACAAGAGTGTCTGTGTCTTATCACCTTATCGAACTTGTCGCCCAAACATCTGAAGTACTACGCTATGAGCTTCTCCCAAAACAGCGAACAAAATACAAAACCCGGCTCTACGCCAGACGAAACTAGCGATACTAGCTTCAGTGAAACTTTGGTGCAAAGTACAGAGACAATTCCCCCTGATCAATCAGAAGGTTCAGAAATTTCTGAGAAAGGTGAAACGGATCCGGTGAAACATCAAACCCCGAAAAGGGTTTTGAGTTTCATTCCGCGGTAAAAGTGCCTGTGAAATGAAATGTTTTTCTTGCCTCTATGGAAGGTTTGAACTTCTGTGAACTTAAATTAAAGGGTTTTTAGTGTTGGATATGATGCAAAACCGTATTTTTTTGGCTCCGAAGTTGTGTTGGTCACGATAATGGTTCCAATTTGACGCGCGGCCAAAACGATCATATTTCACTGCTGTGACGTAGGAACGCTGATTCACTGCTACGCGCGTTATGGCGGAAAAGAGGAAAAGGTTTTCTTTCGCTCGATAATTTTTAAGCCCTAAAGCTTATTATGCACGGCGACTGGGATGGCGGGTTTCGCAACAGCCGTTTTCGCTGTTTCTTTCATCATTTTGAAAAGCTGAGACATGTGACGTTCTTGATGAAAAAATCCACGCAAAAGACATCTGCTTGTCGATGTGGTAGTCAATTTTTGGTATCCAGCGAAATGTCGCACATTTATTTCACAAAATTAATCTTAAAAGATAAAGAAGTGGAGTATTAATTTACCTGCAGTCTGTTTTGAGATTTTTTGTAATTATTCGCAATATTTTGTTGAGTAGATGATTTCGACTGAGTTGACCTCAACATGATGGCCACAATTAATATCCTGACATCATGTAACCTTGATTCAATCTATTTTTATTTTCATCTGTTTTGTACTCATTATACTCATGCACAAAAGCAAAGAAAAATAAAAATCAACCAGGCATAACACCAAATTATCTGTGTACATCTCACTACACTAAACTTGTTTAGGAATGGAAAAACTTTGTGAAGGTTCAGACCTCAAAATGCTAGTTTTACACTACCATTCACTGTTGAGTAAGAACTTCAGGACACCCTTCTGTGGAAAGGAGTTCATTGGCCTATCAGAAGCCAATTGCTAGAAAGGTTAAATTGGTAGTTGAAATGCCAAAATCCACCATACCTCCATAGTATAATTTAAAAAGGTATAACATTTTCAGCATTGATGAACCTTCCCTAATTCTAAGGCTTTCTTTTACCCCTTTTTTATACAGCTGAGGAACAGGAATCGCTGATTGCCAGTGGCGGTTCAAGCACAGTACCAAATCCTTTCCATACCAAAAGAAGAAAAACACCTATGTACTCAAAGTGTGGACTGAATAGTAATGAAAGGGCATCACCGAGACAGCAACAGCATACTGATTTGACCCCTATCCACTTCGCAGTCATGATTGACCTACATTGTGACACCAATCTTTGGTTTTTGTTGACTGTGTGAACTTTGTCCAAGAAATTGTTGGTGACTGTGTTGCTTTGGCTGAAAGGTGCATTTTGATGTTTGGAACAAATGAACAGTACACATACGTGGAAATGTAGCAAAGTACTCCCAAATCAAATCCCTAAAATGCTATTGAAATGTTTTTTGTACACATGAAGTGTTTGTTTCAAAATACCAAAAAGGCTATTGAGTTTACAATAAATTTAATTATCATTTGATACTTTTTTCCCTTCCTTTTCATTGGCCGAGAGCCTAACACGTGACCTACAAATAACTGCCTACAAATAATGGTCTGCTCGTCCAACAGTGATTATGCTGCAAATTCTGCTCATGTATAGTTGGGTCCATGCATCCAAGCTCTTCAAATTCAGTGAAAAATGGCAGATCGTTTCACGCTTCCCAAAAATAAATATGAAAAACAAGCTCGATGATCGAATGATAAAACTATTATTGAACTTGGTTTTTGCAAAATATTGTAATTTGCCAGTGTCTCGCAGATCAATTATTTGCCTTCAGCAAATAACTGAACTGCTCTCCACAGACATGTCACAATATTTTGCTCAACCTCGTCCAATAATTGTTTAATATTTATTACTTTAACTGAGAATAGGTTGTACACTATATGTACACCCTACTCTGCAAGCACAAGAACACTACACTTGCTTGATGTACTTCCTGCAGACTCCAAAATAAATCAAGATGTTTCAAGACATGATAAATTTTCAGACTTGGTATGAATTTGATGATGTCACTCTCTTGTATAACTGGGCTGACTGTATGTACTGACTGGATTCTCAAAAAGGTACCTGTGCTAAAGTAGCCTCTACTTTACTTCCAAAGTAGCCATTATAAAGACTAAGAGTGTGACCAGTGCTTTTTTTCTTCTCTTCTCTTTCCCCTCTCCTCGTTCTCTTATTCCTTTGCTTTTCTTGCTGTGCATGATGCGATTTTCGGGCCCCTCAGGATCCAATAAAATTGAGTCGGTTTGGTCCAATTTAGGTCAAATGGCTTCAATTTTTGAAAGGTATGTTTTTGTAAATCCAGACAGATACATGTTTTAAGTCAAAATAAAAAAATCAGTTCAAATTGATTTTAATTTAGGTTGAAAGACATTTTCCTTTGTCTCCTAACCCTGATTATTCATTGTTCATAAATAAAAATTAGGGTTAGGAGACAAATGCCTAGAAATGTCCTATGCTAGATTGCCACATATCCACCATCAATGGCAACAAAGAATAGGGGCTTTGAAATAATCTGTCTAGCTACCACCAGTTGGTTTGAACACTTCCAGACTCCTGTGAAGATTTCAAAATGTAGAATGGAGACACAATAAAACAGAATATGTTGTAATTTCTCCTTATCAATTACCTAGCAATTGTATGAAATGTTTGTCGGAGGATCCTCAGTGAAGAAATAAGACCTACATGTAAGCATGTGTCCCTTGAAAGGCAGCTGTAGGCATCATAGTTAAGCTTGCTATTTTTCATTCGTATCTAGAACGAATCATGTTAAAAAGAAAACTGCTGGAATTATCGGTGAGTCGAATTTGCACAAAGATCAGCGAAGAAATATCTTCTTTGTTTTAATTTAATACTTGCTTCACGTCTTTGAGATTTTGCAAGGGTTTACGGTCAGATCGCCCCACGGTCAGATCGCTCCACGTTAGATCGCTCCAAATAAAAGTTAGATCGCCCCACACAAGAATTAACGGTAAAAACAGACAGTTAGTACAACAATTATGTTTCTAATCCAAAGAACAAACAATAATTATCGTAAACTATGCATCAACGAATATACACTGCAAGTCGAGTTGTATTTGAATTTCTACAAACACGTCATTTCCTTGTGTTGATGGGAAGGAAGAATAGCTAAGTACCCAGTCCCCGTGTAATAACCCACATTATATTGGTCATTGCTTTTATTTATTTGGTGGCTCCTAAAGGAGCCGTTTTTGCTTTTGCTGTTTGTGCTGTTGCAGCACTCATGCTGAAAATTAACTGTGGACCGTTCGTTTTTGTGAGGGATACTGTAAATGCTAATGAGTTACAAAGTTTGCAATGCACATGTACCCTGTACCCTTTGGATAGCTATTTTTATAGTTGGGATGGGCTAAGGCTAGTGTCAATGTAGAGTTCATGGCCAGGCCATATGCTATGTCTAAAATCAAAATGGAAGCTGGCTAAGCCTTGTTAGGATTTTTTTACCAATATAAGGCGGAAATGATCAAGGGAAAGGAAATAAGCGAATAAAAGCCCCTCACTTAACACCTTCCTTTCTCCTTTCCAGAGAAAATAAACGAGCCTAAGTGGGAACTACCTGTCGGTGGAACTTACTATCATTCGATGTGCCGCTGCAACTCAGCCACAAAGCATATTACTTCCCTTTTGTGTTTTATAAAAACGTGAAATGAATACACGAGTCTGCTCGCTTCTGCGTTTCACACTGAGGTCGTAAGTCTCGTTGACATAGGAATAGAGGCTGTTTGTGCCATTTGAATCGGCCCGCTGTGCCTCTCCGGTTTCACTGAAAAATATAAGGCATAATAACAAAGCCTTAGGATATTGCGAGCAGCTGGTGCAATTCTTCCTCTAATTTCACATAGCCCGAATTCACTGGAACCGTTTCAGCCCATCTAATTGAATTACTGTATTTCTGTTGTCCTGTTTGCTAGGGTAAGACTGCCGACAAAATAGGACAACTGCTTGCAACATGCGTACGTGTGGTATTTTAGGTATGTGATTGCTCCAGCTTTTTTAAGGTAGATCCAAATGAAGTGGAAAATAATCGTCAGCTAACTATAAAAAGACCAACTGTTATCCCTAAATGGTATATATAAACAACAGTAAATGATCTATACAGTGAAGTTTTTCTCTGGTTTTTGAGACTGTCAATAACTTGCAGTTATTTAAGCCCGTTCAAATGAAAGTTATTGGAAGATTCTTTCCTTCAATATTTTTTTGTTTGTCTTTTTTGTTTTGTTTTTATCGGAAAGGAAAGAAGAAGCACAAAGGTGCTGGGGAATCACTCTAAGACTGACAACTACAGATCGTCCCTACTGACCTGGACTTCGTATGTTTACTATTACATGAAATCCTCTTCTAGGCATAATGAGTTAAAATAAATAGTGATGATGACGATGACGATGACGATGATGATGATGATGATGATGATGATGACAATGATCATCATCATCATCATCATCATCATCATTATGATAGTGTTGATGGTGGCCAGAGTAGGCCCAATACTCCCCACCAGAGAGATAACTGACTGTACAACTGCTGTAGTTCTCACCTTATTCCGATCTCTCTTTTATCTCGCTGGTGCGCATGCGCGACGAAAACAATCGAGCCAACGCAAAGTAAAAATTCCAAGCAGCCTATAATGAGTAGGATGAAGCTGAAAGCCTTGACTCGGGCCATGTTCTGATCGTGATACTTTTCGTACGAATACCAATCGAATGAGCCAAGTTCATCCCCTGTAAACGCCGTGTACACTGCCCCACTGTAACACACCACTAACAGTATTGACGTGGAGAGGGATACCACTGAGAATAGCAGGAAATCTATCAACTGATAAACATACAAATTATTTGAAACGAGCACCTAATTTGTAACTGTCGCTGTTCTTCTTTGTGTACCAATAGCGCCCCTACCCCCCCCCCCCTCCCTTGGGAAAAATAAGGCCCCAACTTGCAGACGTGAGCATTTATTTCTTCTTATAAGCCCTCTCCAATCATTAATTAAGCCCGTTTGATACTTTTATGGTAATGGTTTTAGGTCGTTTATCATTATTGTTCCAATTTGCATTTATTGCCATCATACACATGCAATTTTCAAACTCAAAATTCTTTTCAACAGGAGGCTACTTGTAGTATTGCCACACTCGTGCCATTCACACTGCGAAAAACCACAACGACAATCAAACAGTTGAAATTGCAGTATTTACACGGAAAGTAGCTAGTGGCGTACCGACATCATCGGAAACAGTTATTTTCGCGGGAAAGGCTTATCTAAAAATAAACCCACTTTTAAAAACGGGTAGTGCACGCTCCATATGATGGGCTGTTGGTTAACGCCACGTCGCACCCAGATCGCACGACTCCATGCGAAAAAACCCAGGAAAACGCAAAGGAAAACGGAGGGCAAACCTTTACTCGTTGCCGCCTCTGAAGCGAGCAAAGAATATGGCTCTACATAACTCTATCCCCGCCATCCAAACAAGTTCCTGTCATCCGCGCCCAAAAATGAGCGCGAAGAGTAACCATAGCTAGAACGGTCCATCAGAAAATATAGGTTTTGGAGCTATAACCAAAAAATCAACTCTGTTTGAGACATTTTTTTTATGTTGGGAATATCGAGTAAAAGAAGCAAAGATGCATTCATGTAACATTTAAAACGTTCTTTGGCTAAAAAAAAAAAAATTAAAAACCACAAGCTTTGGACTGTCTAAACTGCAGTATTAATTCAGCGGCGAATGTGATGAAAGAGGTGTGAAAATAAGAATGCAACACTGAGAACAAAATGAAGATATTCAGTCGAAACCTTGCCCTAACTTTATTATCTTTTTAGCCATAGATCATTATAAATTTTATCATTTTTGTGCATCTGTGTTGTCGTTTTTGTGTTGTTTGTTTGTTTGTTTGTTTTCTGGTTGGTTTTTGCTTTCTTTTCCCGGCTTTATGTTCAAAACTGCGTAAGATTCGTATATCTCATCGATTTCTTCTTTATTTAAAAGATGGAGAACCTCTTCGTTCAGCACATAGTTTTTGCAATGGCGCTAGAAGCGGTCACATTGACACCCCCAAAACAGATCTTTAGTTTTCTCTTATATGCATGAACAGGAACGAAAAAATTTAAATTCAACTCACATAGTTCTTTGTAGAATTGTCCGCTTTCTCCATGTTTGAGTCAATTACTGCAATAGCTCCTGTAGCTGAAACCTGCCGCAAATGAAATTTTAACAGTTCATACAGCCTGAGTCCATCTCAGGATTATTGCCTCATACCGACTTAATTGCATGGTCGTTGAAGTTGTCTGGACTGCAGTTCCGGCTTAAAAGCCAGTACTAGATATTAATTACCTGTTAATATTCTCTGATTCTCTTATTTGAGGTTATTTTCCTTTGTTATTGTTCATCGAGATTAAGACAGTGAAGGAGGCAGCAATATTTGCGCAGTGTAATAGTTGAAATTCCGCCCACGCGAGTGGCCTATCCAGCTGACAAATGGTACGTCCAATCTCATGTTGTCATTTTTGTTATCGTTATTTATTTTTTTTTTCTGATTCCCTATAAAATTCACTGGAAAAAGTAAAACAAGAAAATAAAAAATGACTTGAGGCTGAATCACGTTCAAGGATAAATTCTGGCTTACCTCAGGGTTCAAAGATGGCGGAAACTTGGTCCGAGGGAGGACCTACTTTCTGACTCGTTTCACAGTCATTACAAGTACCCCAAGTTCTCTTCTGCGATAAACAAAATCAATTGAAGCATCATCAAGCATGTTATCCGTGTCTGCGAAAAGCCACGACAACGGCAACAACGAAGACAGAAAGAAACGAAAACGGCTGGAAGATAAACACAAGCGTCAAGCGAGCGACATAACAAACCGGAATTCGATCCAATCAACCTCCGGTTGCATTATCGTCGAGCTCTTTTCGTTTCTTTCTGTCTTCGTTGTTGCCGTTGTCGTTGCTTTTCGCAAACACGGATAGCATACTTGATGATGCTTCAACTGATCTTGCGCTCGTTTATCGTAGAGGACAAGAACTGGGGGACTTGAAATGACGGTGAAACGAGTCAGAAAGTAGGTCCTCCCTCGGACCAAGTTTCCGCCATCTTTGAACCCTGAGGTAAGCAAGAATTTATCCTTGAACTTGATTCAGCCTCAAGTCATTTTTTATTTTCTTGTTTTACTTTTTCCAGTGAATTTTATAGGGAATCAGCAGGGGATCAGTAAGGGGATCAGTAGGGGATCAGTGGGGGATCAGTAAACGGGGGATCAGAGTTTTGTCGAAGCCCCTTTCACGCACGTGGCACCGACAAGGCACATATTATCATCGGCCGCCATGTTTAAGTGTTCTCATACATAGGGTAACTACAGGGTCGCCCATCATCCGCTGACCAGGATGGACAACAGAAATTATTGAACATAAAATTACGCATTGAACAAAAAATCAGTTATTGAATAGGGGGATTCCTGCTTACGTCATTGTTTACATTTTTGCTCATTTGCATACGGCTTTGCTTACAGAAGGAAACATGTTAGATGTGATTTGACTCCAGGCAGCTAAAGAGCTAGTGAAATTTAATACATTGTGAAAATTTTAGCTCTTTAGGTGTAGTATTCAAGGAGATATTGTCTTCCAAAAACTGCAAAATTTCTGGATGGCAAAAGCACTAATGAGCTCATAAAATCTTTGCAAAATTTTGAGTTTTTAAACCCACGTTGCACATAAAGTATTCAATACATGAGGCTCATATTCATTGGCAGAGTTATTAATACTATGACCTTTCAATATTCAGAACTGATTTATTTTTAGCTCCAACAGAAACTGAATTGTTCATGCTAATGAGGCAAATATTGTAAACAAGGATTCCCCTATTGAACTAGCGCGTATTGAATACAAATAAAACGCAAACAAATATTTATTTCAATAGTTTACATATTTTAACGGAAGTTATTTAATATAAATTTGATTTACTGAATGAGAATGTGAAGCATTGAATATAATTTCGGTTTATTGAACAAAATATCGAACCGTTGAATTTAATTTTGGTTTATTGAATAAATATCGAAACATTGAATATAAAATTGTTCCTATTGAATATTACAACATTCCGGCAACCATACCAGTAGAACCCCGGTAACTCGAATTTTGAAGGGAAACGAAAAACTGTTCGAGTTAGCGGGGTTTCGAGTTACCGGCGTCGATTAAAATATTCAATTTTCCAGGTTAACAATTAATAGTTCATTGATATTCAGCACTTCAATATACAATAAAGTGCAAATTAGACTTATTTCACGAGAAACTAATACATTTTGTAACAACTGTAACGATTATCATTCTTACGACAAGCAATAGTTACGTGATCTGTTCGTGGCACTAAAATCAAACTGCTCCAATCTTTGTTCTAGTGTTAGAGTTCAATAACACGATAAGAAAAGCTAATGGAATATCTCAATGGGCATCCGTGGCGACTTATGAGAACCAGAAATTCGAGTTATCGGGGTAAATTTTGATCAAGGGAAACGAAATTAAACTCGAGTTAGTGGGGTTTCCGAGTTCAGTATCCGAGTTCGAGTTAACCGAGTAAAAATGACTGAAAAATCAAGGCAATTGAGACTCAGTTCGAGTTAGCGGGGATATTCGATTTATCCGAGTTCGAGTTACTGGGGTTCTACTATATATCCATATCCTTGGCTTCCTGGCAGCCTCAAACTATAAAACAAGTTTTAAACGCTTTACCATACTGCGAGTCGAAGTTTTACACAAATGTGGGCATTTAGACAAGAGCTACATTCAGGAGACGAAAGCTATCGACAAATTCCTTCCGCGAGATTATGCTGATTTTAAATTTAATTCACGCGTCACAAACCACCGTGATCAGTCTTGCTTTTCTTTAGTGCCATTACAAAATTGAACTTCCAGCCTTTGACAGGGTTTACTCTTTAGCCATTTCGAGGTACAAATACAAGCTTAAAACAAACCATACTTACTATGGCGCCAATCCACAGACCTAACAGCATCACACTGGTCCAATGATCAACAGAAAGCCTAACAACAACTCCGAATACCATCATCAAACAACCCAAGACGCCGTGGCATTCTCCCAAGATCTTCAGAACACCATCAAAGTAAACGGTGCTTTCGTCTCGCATACCCATACTCGAAGAGGTTGCGACCACTTTACGAGAAACTTGTTGAATAAAAATCGCTCATGGTGCTAAAAGTATGCCAGTTCTGGTTGTCACTGGGTATATGGTGACGTCATCTAACTTTTCATAACATTCGTCGAAAGGCCGTATTATCTTCGGTCAGTTCTCGTATTCCAGTGCCGTCATGCTTCGGTTCGCAATAAGACACGCGAGACAAGGCTTTTGTGCTTTTACAAAACTTGCCCTTTCTGCCACCCATTTTGCCTTTTTTTAAAATTTCACTTCGATTGATATCTTTTGAAACAACTGTTTTACATTTTGAAGAGAAGGATTCCGTTTATTGCATTTATTTACGCCTTGATACGGCAAAGTGTCTCAACGAAAGTCGACACTAAAATCACTCAGTAACATCCCTTGAATGACCCTGGAACAAAGTCACGCAAAAATCCGTCCTTTCTAACTTTTAACTACATCTACAAAAGGTTATACTTTCTAGTCTTCTCAGATAAGGACGATAAACCATAAATCCCGGCTCACAACATTTTCCTAATAATCTGTGGGACGTCAAAGAACCCACACAATGTTCGAAAAAAAAAGTAGGGGGCGCCCGCTTCTACGCCTCCATGGGAACTGTACTTGTGACAGAATCAATGTGCGTGACTTTATTCCATGTACTCGATGATCTTTGTAGGTTTCGCTAAGCAATTTGTTATGGGAGTTTTTTTCAGAGGTTTGTCAACAGAGTCGTAAAGTCCTATATGGGTTTTCGTCTTTGCTAAGTGCTGCACTGAGAGGGCTAGAATGACAGCCCACCTAAAAAAGGAGAATAGCATTTTAAAACACTTTTTCTTGCAAAGTGCCCATGGCGATGAGACTGTTGATTGATTAGAAGATCAGTAGGTGGTTTGGCCAAGGTCAGGCTAGTACCTCAGCATTAACATTGTTGAGTTGTTTCCTCAACACAAGCACAGTCTCTTTTCCTCTGTCTTCCTGGGTGTACAACTGGGTACCCACAAAATGCTGTTGAGGGTAGCCATGAAATAGAGCAGCATCCTACCTGTTAGGGTGGAGGGGGAAGGGGGGGGGGGGGGGAGAGGAGAGGGGTAGCAGTACTATTGGTCAAATTTTGCTGGCGGTCCTGTGATGCACTGACATCCAATCAAGGTATTAGAAGAACAACTGCGCAACCAGAATGGTGATAACTCTGTAGTATCATACATGTATGCAATGCCACACCACAGTTTCTGTAGTTCACTTTCATACGTTTTTCTCTGGTTATCGATAGGAAGGCTAGAAAAACAGGGAATGACTTTGGCCATCTTGATTGGAAAGAAATGCGATAAATGTGAGTTCCTCAGCAAATTTGAATTTAATTTCCACAATAAGACCACCTGAAAAACGAATTTCTTCCATGTTTTCATTTAGCCTCAAATAGCACATTCTACAGTTGTGTGTTAGTGATCTGGGCCGGGTTCGAAAGCCGATTAACCCTAATCCAAGATTTTGCTGATATTACGCAAAATTTTAGATTAGAGGACGTCAATCCTGAAAAGCAAAAAGCTTTTATCCAAAAGTTAAAAACTGCAGACAAAGTTTACGCTAAACCTGGATTAAGTTAATCGGCTTTCGAACAACCGGGCCCTGGCGAGGATGGATTTGACCTTGTTTTGATTCAAACCTCTCTGGCTTTATCGTGCAAATACGGACTATTTAACAATAAAAAAAACTTGAGAAAAGTAGACAGGTCTCTATCGAGACAAGGTCGCTGCCAGCCTCGCTTTCATTCCTAGGCCAGGGCACTGAGCACATAATTGTAAAATGGGCAATTGGACTCCAAAACTTTCAATCAATGTCTTTGTTACATCAAAAAAAAGGTACAAAAACACCCGACCTTGAGACCCTTGCTCAAGTTAACGGATTCTCTACTGTTTCAGTTTAAAGGTCGCTTGTCTGTCCTCCTGTGCATTGTGCGTGACCATCAACTGACTGAAGCGCTATGGCTTTCGTAAATTACCATATGTACACAAATCTCAGTAGAATTTAACACATTTGTGCTATATAAACACCGGCCGTTCGGACTATTCACGATTTAGCTCTCACACTTCCTAACCTCTTTAATATTTAAATGGTATTTCCACGGACACCATTAAGGCTTCTTTATAATCATTTTTCTATCCCAAAATTGCCTTAGAGAACGCGCAGAAGTGTGCCTCTATCGCTAGCCGTGATACGCTCAAAACATCAACATATCAGCCTTTCTTCACATGAACATTAGGACTGAAGAAGACTGGGCATCAACACACATGTGGGAGAGATGTGAGGAAAACTTACCCAAGAGTAATAGAGACATTGTAGACGATGAAGTAAGGCTATCCCAGAGCCGCCATATTCCTCAAGCGAAAGAGAGAAAACTGGTGCCGAGCTGACACTCTCCACCATGCAATTTATGTCACAGGGTAGTCACAGGCAGCCCATGATTCACATATGGTACTATGACTGGTTCTTTCAGTGGTCAACATGAATCAATTCGCCTGCTGTGATTAGCCACTCTTCTCCGCAGAGGTTCGGTTATCGGTAAGGTGATCGGCTTCGATCGGCTGTGATCGGCAAGGCGTTAGGATGTGTCCGCTGTGCAAGGTGAGTGCAGGCGCAAGAAACGAGAGATCGATCGAGCGGGCGAACCTCTGCCAGAATTTCTCTCGTTTTCTTGTACATCTTTGTTGTTTTCTTGTACATTGAACATTTTCTCAGCCGTCGTCGATTCGTTCAGCTTGAAACTTGGCGAAAGTCAGCATCTATCTTGTGGCTACATTTCACGGTGGTTACTGTTGGAAGAAGATTTCAGAAGTTCGGGAAAAAAGGCAGAAAAGTCTGTCTCAGAAGGATCTTCGAATTCCCCCCTGAAACCCGTGGGGAGTGATGTGGGAGTAAGCGAAAGAGTAGCGTTTGTGGCTTTTAAATTCATGAATAGAAAAATTCAGTCAGATTTTCACAGATCGAAGACAAATCTTCATCTTCGAATTGGTGTAATGAGAATGTTGAACATCGCATTTAACAGGGTTAAAAATCTTTTGAAACGTCAGTAGTGTACAAATTTCTGTTTTAGCGGGGAATTTGTCGCTGACCGGGAAAAAAAGATTCTCGTCTTTGTCAAGTGTTTTAGATAACGGTCGTTCGGAAATACAAAAACTAGAAGTCTATAGCTTTCCAAAGAGACCAGAATGATTTCATAACGATAAATCTAACTCGAGTTATGAATTTTTACGCTCGCAGAATTGTTTGTTCACATTGTGTCGGATGACCGGCGAAGATTTCAAAATAAAGAAGCACGTTAGCTGCTTTCGCGGTGTTTTATTTCATCTTTACATAAATTCACTCTAGTTTTAAAATAGGTCATGTCTTAAGCTCCAAATTCGTGTAAAAATATTGTTAAGATATCGCATTTACCGCCATTAAAAATTTTTGGAAACCTGTAATAATTCATGTACCGGACGGTTAGCGGGAAGATTGTCACCTTATTTTAATGACTAACGCGAAAGAGATTCTGATCTTGTTTAGGCGTTTTCGTGAACGGTCCTTCAGAAATACTACTAGGAATACCTGCCGGTAGAGTGCCAACGAGTAAACACTGGCACAGTTGTGTGCGCAGAGAAAATTAAGAAGTAACCAGAGTACAGTAGATTTTTTAAAACTGAATCGTTGTTGAAAAAAGCAGTGCAAAACTCACATGTTTTCCTTTGTTTTTTGAAATGTCTATAAGAATTAAACTTGTAGGATAGATTAGAGGTGAAATATGAGTCCCTTGCATTACTTGAGAGAGATGAAACCAACATTGTTGTTAGAAATGGGCATGAATTCAAATGTGACATGTTTGTGTTTTAACATGTTCTTAGAACGCAAATCCCACATAAATTCTCGTGAGCTGTTACTTCGGTGCACGCACTTCAGCAAGTGGACTTTGGACCTGAGCACTTCTGATCGGATAATTTTCAAACGAAGCAACAGCTGCAAGCCCCCTGAAATTTTGGAATAAGAAGACTACCCAAATTGATTAGCTAAGTTCCCTCAAGCTTGACAGATAGTGGCTTTCTGGCAAACAGAGCTTAGACTGTTTTTTGTGAACGCTAATGGATGAGCACAAACTAACAGCGATACGTCGTGTGACTCGTGACTCGATTGGAAAGAGGCTTTATATTCCCTCTGATTATGTTTATAGTAAATATATTTGAATATATTCAAGTGTTTTTTTTTTCCTTAGTTATAGCACGCTGGCCGATTTTGTAAACAATTGACGGTTGTTTTGGCAAGTTTGCTGTTTTGGCACGCTCGCCGTGACTGTCAAATTTGTAATTTTGAGCACACTAGGTCGATAAAAGAAAAGGCTTTATACGCCCTCTGGTTGAGTTTATAGTGATTATGTTCAAGTGGTTTTGTTTTTTGTTTCTTAAATGGCACGCTGGCCGATCTTGTCAAGGCAATTGACTGTTTTGGCAAGCTAGCCGTTTTCGAGCTGATTTCGATAACTGCCTCGCTGGGCGATTTTTCAGCCTGCTAGGTGTTATATTTGTGACACTCTGGCTCCCAAAAACACTAAATTAAAGTACACGCAAGAAGACAACGCTCACGAGTGAATAATATCAATATTCCCACTCACCTTTTCCTGCCTAAGCCCGTACAAGCCACCATGAGGTCAATGAGGTCAATGTGGTCATCTTGTCACCGATCATGATCCTCCTGATGTGATTGGTTTAGATAAAAAAATACCGCGATGCCATTGGCTAACTCGAAAACAATCACCGATGATGTCACTCTTACATTACCTTATGCTAACTTTTTTCATTCGAGATTTAGTCTCCCTGTACCAAAATCAACTCGCACACACGGCTTTATAATGCTGCCGCCTCGTCACCCTCGCGTCCTCGCGAGGGTGACTCGTTGGCAATAAGTTGAAGTGTGTAGCTTTCCAGAGAGACCAAAATCATTTCAGCTGCTAGAAGTTTCCTTAGTAAATCCTTCTCCTGCTTTCGCTGCACTGCACATGGCACTCGGCTCGTGTATGCAGTGGATCCTAAAATGATGATCCATCCCATCGTGACAAAATAAAAGGCCTTTTTGAAACACATTATTCGCGAGGACAACAAATTTTCCCCGATTTCCAAGCATTCAAGTACGTTTTCGTAAGCAATTCATCGACATCATGCAAGCGAAGAATCAGGATTCGCATCCACCCGCCATTTTTACCGACACGGGAAAAGTACGCTAACCATCCCACTTGGATAGACATTTTAAAAAATGCCTCCCCCGGATGACGGCCATACTGGGTGTGGTATCTGGCAGAGGCTCCCTCTCTTGCCCCCTCACTTCTTTTTACGCCTGCGTGTACCTCGCTCAGCCTTGAGCAGTTTTTACAGTGTGGGGGGGGGGGGGGGGGGGGGGCGCTCAAGCATTTTCAAGTGAGGGAAGGGGACTAACCCTAAAAATAATTAAAATGCTTATAATTCCGTTTAATTCATAAAAGGAGCACCCAACGAGCCAAATCAAGCAAAAGCTGTAGAAAGGCATTTTGAAGTACATTATGGTGTTTGAATTTTGAATTCTGTTTAAGGTGGTGCCCGAAAATGTTAGGGAACGAAATTCTAATTTGAGAAAATGCGAGCTGAAATGAACTTTCTTCGAACTTTCTAGGGAACTATATTCTTTTAGAAAATGCTAGCTGACGTTTTTGACTGCCAAAAACAGCAATTACGGCCTTTTCGAAAACTCAGGGGCTATGATTTTCCAATTGCGAATCTTTTAGGCCACGCCGTTTAGTTACGAAAATCCGAGTGCACTCTTAAATTGACGCCGAACATCCAAGGCGAATTACCCTCCACCGAACAGATATCTACCGAAACTTGTCGTTGGGTGCCCGTGTCATAAGCTTTGTCCAGCAAAAAATCAGGTGATATCCGTTTCTAAACTTTTCAACTCCATTCAAGCATTTAGAGAAAGGGGTTCGTGACAAAATAAAGTATGTAATCACACTAAACGAAATCTGTGAACGAAGGTAGAGTACAATAATAACTTTGGTTCATTTATTCGCTTACTGTCACGAAATCGGATTCTCTGAATGTACCGGAAATTACTTTTTCAGTTGACGTTACGACCAAAAATCATTTGCCATGTCAGTAAGGCAAAGTTTGTCTGTTCTGTTTTTTTAAGTGGTTAGTACTCTAAGATTAACAAGAGGCTACAATTAGCCTAAACCCGGGCTTGTAAAAAAACAGTATTGTATCCCTAACTTAGTGCTAAACAAAAGAATAGAGGGAAGTCTGTCTTTCTTACATCGGACGCATTGTGTTTAGCTTGTGTTGGAGTCTATTTCTTTAGACCCCTATCAACATTTATTCCTCTAAAATACAGCTCAACCATTGAGAACAGTAATTATAACACTTGTAAAAAATATTTCTAAAAGAACAAGAAAAAGAGAAACAGAAAAATAAAGCCCGTGATATATACCACTAAAAAAGCTAAAAGACATCAAACCCGGGTTAGCTGTGTCACAGGCAAGAACAGTGACCTTTAGGCCACAGAGGTTTATCCTTTTGCAAGGTGATAAAAATAGTGTATTGATTCCAAAAAAAAAACTAAGCACACTTGTTTTCGCTTCGATGGATAATTGTTTGAGAAAGGAAACGCTTATCGAACGATGTAGGATTTTTTCGCATAAACGTTAATGGAGTACGTCTCGGTGAAATGTGAGTAGAACATTAATTAGCAGAGTGAAACTGTTTACAAACACTTCTCCTTTGTCGTCTCATGTTATTATAATCGGCTCCCAAGCACAAGACCTAGAAAACTCAGACCCACCCCCCCAAACTGTAAAAACTCAAACCCCTCATAAACGGCGATAATAGGCCATTTCCGAATTACCTTTGGCCTCTTTTTCAAAGCGAGTCCCGGTGCTCTTCTTTTCATATGAAAATTAGTTGCCATTCACATGCAAATTTAACTTATTCTCATATGAATGGAAACTAATTTTCATGTGAAAAGATGAGCACCAGGACTCGCTTTGAAAAAGAGGCCAAAGGTAATTCGGAACTGGCCTATTCATTTTGCCCACGTTTATTTCACGTTGACTAGGTCTCGTGCTCCGGAGCCGATTATAATAACGTGAAGTGTTTGTTATCTGCGATAAATAGACGGTGTAACATTTCAGCGCACTGAACGGCGATAATTTATTTTGTCCACGTTTATTTGACTTTGAAAATTTGTATAGTTTTGAGGGGGTCTGAGTTTTCCAGACTTGGGGGGGGGGGGGTGGCGGGGGGGGGGGGGCTGAGTTTTCTAGGTCTGAGGTCTGAGTTTTCTAGGTCTGAGTTCTCCAGACACCCGATACGGGGAACACGGCGGCAATCCATCTGGAGTTAAATTTTGGTCATGTTAAAAGCTTTCTTCTCGCTGTTGAACTTGCAAACATTCGTATAGACACTTCTCTTAACATATTAGTTGTTCAGACTTCAAAGACACAAGGTGAATCGACGTTTTCCAATACGTGACAACAGGCATCATTCTTGCTGTTGATATGAGATTTACACTTCCGAATCACTCGGCCGGGAAAGGTCAAATTCCCTTTGTCTGTAGTCTCTAATTTTTGGCGCTCCCCTCGCGTCGCGTCTCCTCGCAACTTCGCGCGCGCACGTGGCCCCAAAATCCGTCGCCAAAATTAGAGACTACTCGCAATCTCCTGAAGCAGTCCATCTGCCATTAAGTTTACTCATGTTAAAAGCTTTCTTCTCGCCGTTGAACTTGCAAACATTCGCATAGACACTTCTCTTAACATATTGTTTGTTCAGACTTCAAAAGCCACAAGATGAATCGACATTTTCCCGTACGTGACAACACGCATCACTGTTGTTAAAAATAGTTAGCGCTTGCGCAGAAACGCCGGAAGTGCCATTTGTGGATGATACTCGACGACGAAAAAGAATAATCGTCGGTAGTTTAAGACCCGGGCGCCGCGCGAGACGCGCGCAGCCCGGGTAATGAACCTTTCTTGAGTAACTCTTCAAGAGTTACTTTCACAGACAACATAGAGCACTTAAAAACGAGCCTTATGTCTAGACGTTACCCTAAGAAAATGGTGGAACAAATACTCTCAGAAGTTAACTATGCGGACAGAAAAACAGCTCTAACGCAGAAACAGAGAACGCACAAGGGGCTTTCAACCTTTGTGACGAAATTTGATCCATCGTTACCATGTTTGAAAACATACTAATGGACAAATAGCAGCTAATACAAGAACAACCATCACTCATAGAGATATTCTTATAGAAAAGGAAAATCGTTTAAAAGCAAAACTATAACGGTCGTTTGTCAACCCCATTTTAATCACCAACAGAAGGCTACAACTAATGTACGAATTGTAAAGATAGTGGTTTTAAAGTTTATTCCATCAGACAGCTGATTGGCTGCTGCATGAGCGCGCTTGTTTTCCTTGAAATGACCGCGGGCGTTACAAAAATTCTTCACCCAGCGATTCTCGAAAGCACAAGCGCGAAACTGATAGCAAAACTTCTTCTCTCAATAATAGCTGTATTCCAGTAAGACAAAAATACCCAGACCTTTTAAAATTACAAATGACACGGAACATTAAGATAATGAGTTCTATCATTCTGGACAGGGCCGGAGGAACGACTCAAAATACAACTTTCTTTGCAGTGCGGTTTTTCTTTTTCATTGCTATTGAAATAAAATTCCATATAATAGCGGAGCTCTGGCGGCCAGAAGGGCCGCCAAGCGGAGCACCATACCTATAGAAACCCGTCAACTGCTTTTCTCATGGTAAAAATGGCTAGCGGTATTGCTCGTGGGCGCGTACGCACGACGACGACGACGGAGTCGCCCAATAATTAATAATATCCTAATAATAATCATAATAATCCAACATGGCGGCTATACTCCACCTGGCCCAGCTGACCAGCTACTTTACAGCGTACGTCTTTGATACTGGACATCCATCTTATAGCCAATTTACACCTGTCAAAACAAGGTATCTGCTGACCAGTGTCACGTGACCATATCGCGGGCTCAAGTTAAGACCTCATCGAGGTCAGCTGTTTTTTGAAGTTGACCGCTGACCAGGTACTTGCTTTCGATTGGATCGCAGGCTCAAGCCAGGTGTGGGACACCCAAACCAAATCGAGGCTTTTAAATTTTTCGCGCGCTTTCTGCGGCTCGTAATTTCACATTCAGTTGGTTTCTTTATTTTGAGCAAAACAACTTCATCTTCTTCGATCGAAGTTTGTCTTTCGCATAAAAATCAAGAACTTGTTAAAAGATACTCCGGAAGGTGAATTTTCAAGTGATGAAAGGAAGGACGAAAGATTTTTTTCAGGAAAACTTGGATCGATTGTGCGGTTGAAAACAGTATAAATCAACGCTTCAAGGGCTTTCACTTCACCGCGGCATCTTGCATCTCACCAAGAAAAGTCACTTAACAGTTCACCGGTATTAATGGGAGGAATGAGTAGCTCAAACTCTGTGGAAGAAGCTCTTTCTTTGGACAAATCGTTTGCTATATTTGCGGATGCTTGTTTTTACTTTACTGAAGCTTATGTATTTTCAAGTGGTAGAAACCTCTACAACACAGCGCAGGACAGTGAGGTAATTGAAATAAATAGAAGCTTAACATTTGGTTTAATCGTTGTTACTTTTGTTCAGGAATGAAACTTGTCTTTTTCTCTAGAATGGATATAAATAACAATCATCTTACTCGTTTTGGACGCGAAGAAGTAGTTGAATTGTTTGTTTGTTTTGTTACGTTGTTTTCTTTGCAAGCGAACGAGTGTTTTTACTCGGCTTGGCTGACTGTTTTTCGACCTTGGTACCTCAACAGCGTTAAGAAACTTTTGCCTTATCCTAATAACACGTAATCACAATGAGTCCTCGTAAAAATTAAGTATTAAAAGCGGAAACTCAAGCTCGAGTAAAAAAAAAAGCCGATCAAATGCATGTGCATGTGCACGTCTCAAAATCTGACATAAAGTTGTCAAAATGCTGTCAAAAATGTCAAAGACCAGTGCGCTTCACTCGTCATTTGAAAAACGTTTCAGAGATCTTCGTCGAAAGCGGCCTGTAAACAACAATATTAAGTTTCGCCGTCTATAAACATGCCGTCTTAATTTGTTTGAACCGGTAAGAATCAGCGTTTGGATGTTAAAAACACCGAAATGGGTTGTCTGGCTGGGCTGGCTTTGATAATTTTTATAGTGAACGGGTCTGCGAGAGAAATGCTGGTGTGGTTTGGCAAGCGCTTTCTTCGTTAACTTGATGACGCTTTGCCACTGAGAATCATTAATTGAAGAAGGTTCTTCGGAAGACATGGGAAGTACCAGTAAAACTATCAAAGCTCTTTAGCGTTTTGTGTCAGCCAAGGAAAGATTTTCTGGGAAATGGCGCTATTATTCAGCTCTGTCGCGTTCCGAGTGATTGCTGCCTCAGTGATTCCTGTTGACTGCTCTAAACGATCAGGTGTGGACCTCTTTTTTGTCTTTTCTACGGACATTTATGTCAAAATTGCTAAGCAATTTTTGTTACTTTGTAATTTTTCCACCTTCTCCAAGAATCTTCGAAGAAATATTATTCGTATTGTGCTTTGTTTTCTTGTAATACTTATGTTTGTTGTTCTGTTGTTTTTGAACCGCGGTCAATTCCTGTTGACTGCTCTTAACGATCAGTTTTTAACCTTTATTGTCTTTTCTACGGGCATTTATGTCAAAATAAATACCGATTTTCCTAGATTAATCAATACAAGCTATTTTTATTACAAGCTAGTCTTGTTTAATTTCTCCACCTTCTCCTTCTTCGAGCAAAACACTCGCATCGTACTTTGTTGGCTTGTGGTGTGTTTTTTTATCCGCTTTGAATTCCATTACTCTTTCATCTGAAAGTAGTTAGGACTCACGAATGTCTGTGTTTTTTTTACAAACGTTTCCTATCGAAAACTCTTCGTTTTCCTTGCTGCTGCTGAATTGTTTTGGACACAAATTAAACTGGCCCAAATAAAGCCATGCGAAGTTGCTCGGTGAGACTGTGCAGCTCCGATTCTAGGCTTGGCCTGGCTTAATATATATATATATATATATATATATATATATATATATATATATATATATATATATATATATATATATATATATATATATATATATATATATGGCCTTCAGCTTTTCTTTTTATAATCGCTACATACCAGACTGGAATGGTGTTCCATCGAACATCATGCATGCACCTTCTTTAAGCAGTTTTAAGTCCTATCTATTACATTATTTGTGTCAATTTTAAATCAGATGTAGCTTGTGAGTGACAAGTATGTAATTTAATTAGGTTAGCTTTGGATTGTATTTCAATTTTACTTCTTTATTTTTAGTGTCAATCTCAAAGCAGGGGTGGCTTGTAAGAGACAAGTATTCGATTTAATTTGATTAGGTTAGCTTTGGGCCACGTTTAAATTTCACTTCTTAGTTTTTAGAATGTGTAATACATGTATTAGATAATATTCTTTGTATGGGAATTTACTTTCTCCCAATTATTCTCCAGTCGCGCAGTTTTTTTTTGTATCAACTTAGATGTATTCGCATGAAAAGGAATTATTAAACTTAAAACTTAAAATTAAACTTAAAGTAAGCTCTTTTTCATCAATGTACTTCCTTCTCCTACAAGCAGTCTTTCAATTAATTTTATTCATAGCTGGTCACACCAATCTTGTGGTATGTTTGGATGACATTTGGCACTAATGTTTAATGGAATTTTTGATGTTTGATGAAGTATGTTGTGCAATTTCAAATGTACATGGAGAAATGTGAGACTAGTCCTTACCTTACTTGCAAAATAGAAAATCAAGTTCAGATGGCTAACACGGATTTCCAGCACTTTTGCTTTGGTGAATCATTACCTTAAATCCTCATACTTCATTGTTAATTACCTTGATTGTGATATCAACCAAATGCCCAATATTTTATTATCAAGTTGCTTAGTATTGCACTTGGCTGGTCAGAAGAGCAGCTGGATTTCTTTTTGAAAACACTGTAGGTGCATTGATTGATGAGCTTAATGTCAGCAAGAAGTTTTTTGGGGTAGTAAGGTCAAGAAGTAACTGATCAAAAGAAATATCTTGGTCTTAATGCATATCATCTAAATATTTTTATTGATTTCCATGTATCTTTCTCTCATAATTTTTTTGAGGCATACATATATGCAGAGGATACACAATTTCTGATTTACAACTGTCTCATGGGAGGCTTTGGATAACTGAAATTGCATTCATTATGAAGTGATGATCTGAATCACTATATATCTGATGTCGGACATTGATTCAAAATAGCATTCACCAGGCTTCTCCACCAATTTCTAGTGGCTCTAAACCATAACTAAGTCGCCTACAGTTGAACGGGGAAACAGACCTGTCCTTAGGTATTGCTTTAAGATGTTAAGAAATGTTTTGTTTTAAAAATTTATAGATGCAAACTAGCGTTGCAAGTTCTTTTTTACACAAAGTATTAAAGATTATTTAAAAAAAAAACCTACCTCAATATTTTTATTTTGCTTTTTAAAGTCTCCAAACTCAATTTGCAAAGGAATTTTTATTACCTTACTCAATAGAACGCTTGCTTTTAGGGGGGTTGGGGGTCCAAATCCGTAAAAGGGGGTTCATATCTGCTAGCAGTTCTGGACTAGGGGGTCCAAATCTGATCCACAAGCAGATCTGGACTGGAGGGTGCAAATCCACTGTGCCACTGGCTCAGATCACCTTTCCATACTATTTTCTACAGCATTGGGTCTGTAGCTTGAGTGAGGTCAGATGGGTGATATGACAAGCAGACTATATGTAAATGCCAATAGAAAAAGAATGCTTTTGGAGCTCCGCTTTTAGGCTTGGCTAAATATATATATTAAAGTTTTACCTTCTTCAACATAGTTTTTTATTTCAAAAGAATTTTACCAAAAGATGGTACATAGTTTGTCAATAAAATATAAGTTGGCTGGATTGAAACCTGGCTCTGACTCGACGCGTGGTATCCCCACGCGTGATTCCACGCGCGAGATAACCTCCTGAAAAGAAAAAAAGACCTCAAATGTCCCGATTGTCTCCTTTTGTCCTGAATGACCTTGTTTTGTCCCTTTTGTCCCTATAATGTCCTTTTCGTCCTGTGTTGTGTCCTTCTTGTCCTTCGAATAAAAGGTTAAAATTTGCTGAAATGGTTTTATTTCTGCTGAGATCTCGAACTGTTAACATGAATAAACGCGTGTGCCGTGATTGTCCAATTCCGAATTGTGGAGCAGGATATCTCGTTAAATTGTCTAATCATCTCACAGATATACATGAATTATATTATATCAATCGAAGGAAGTGGTTACAAGAAGCGAAATTACAACCTAAGATTAGAGTGATGATCTATCCAGCAAAGAGGAGCCAGGGATTAAGACGTTCAAGAAGTGAAACACCTCTATCAGTGCAGGAAGAGGAAAAGGATATGATCGTCCATCAGTTATCAACACCAAGAGGAGTAAAGAAATCACTGAAATCTCTACCAAGAGGCGTTGGGAAAGCAGCAAAGAGAATCAAGCATTGTAAACAACAACAGATTCAGTTCCTGAGTGGCTCACTTTGTATAAGACGATGAACGGCCGAACGCAGAGAAGAGAGCTTAGTAACCCCGCCTGCAGTACCAGTAGCTTGTCACACTAAACCGCATCCCATAAGCTTCAAGTTTTCACTGCTTTTTTTAAAGGCGGCGCTCCGCTTGTCGTTCAGTTTGCTGCCAAAGCTCGTGCTGTTCAAACCAAAAAATGTCTTGGAGCAACGGTTATAAAGACCACCTTCTTCAACAGGGTAAAGGAAATTTCGAAGATAGCGAAGACAGTGTCGAAGACTCTTAATCTAGCCAAGAAACGGATTCTTCCCAAGAAGTGACAGAGCACTTAAACCCTTGGTCGTGCATATTAGATGAAGCTCAGGAACGCCACGGGGTCCAGCTCAATGCTTTGATCGATGAGTACCAAAGAAACGGAGATTCGGAAAATGTGGCTCACCTTAAAGCGCAGAACGCTCTCCTTCCTCTCTACAGAAAAGAACTGAGAAAAGGGCTGTTAGAGTATCTGCAGTGGATGCGAGCGATGAAGAAAGATTACACCTTCCAAAAAGTGATGGAAACCCAAAAAAATCTCAAAGATACGGATGGATTCGATTGGCTAGAATCGACAGAACTAGCCATCGATGAGCGGAAATCTTGCTTAATCGACTGTTTGTGAAGCAACCCATTCCACAAGATGAAGACTAGACCTACTTTGACTGTTATACTACGTTTTTGCTCTCAATGCAAACGTATTTCAAACCAATATCTAGCGTGTTGTTCTATTGGAGTTTATTTCTTTGTTAAGGGGACTTCAGTCTTATTGTTTGATATTCTCAATGTAACGAAGACGATTGATTGCATCCTAATTTCCTGATACTTTATGCTAAACATTTCGTAGTTGTTGGAGCTTTCGTTGTCAATAAATGTATTTTTATTCCTTTCAAATCTCTGTGTATTTGAACCATTTTTGTATTCGCTAATAAAAGGAATAATGTCTCAAGAAACGTGTTGTTCGAAAACATTCATTAGTCGCGTGTTGAAAATTAAGCGCTCCGAGCGTCCATTGATGTTGTTGGATGGTAGAGCTGTCCCTTGGGCTTCTTCTCTTGAGTTTGTATGCAAATATAGGGTTGAGAGAAGAGTTGAGATTCGTTTTGCATAAGGCGTGCGTGACTAACGGAGCGGAAAACAAGAAAAGTTAGCTAAGAATTTATTTTCTTTCTCATGTCTCTCATCGCCAAAGCTGAGAGGTCAGATAGCAGCGGGATTTTCTGTATTGCAATTTTGTAACAACCAGTCGGGATTGAAATAGAGAGTTTTCGGTTAAAACAGTTTCTGTCATGTGTGTGTTTTGGTTGTGCGAACGGAACTACCGCTTAATAAATGAAACAGTCAGAATCAAGCGGTTTTTCGAATTGATGGATCAGTTTAAGTTCTTCTGACTGAGGATTAATGTCACACAACAGATAATTTCCTGTATTTTAATGCTTTCAACTAAGTTACAACATTAGTGCTTGATTCGACTTGCATGTTTGGAACAATGTTTTAAAGAATATGGCAGATGGCGAAAAGTTTTTATTTCCTAGCAAAGCGACTGCAAGAAAGATAGCGCTTTCAAAAACTACCGGATTTTATTTTGAAAACATGATAGATTCTTGACTGACCAATCCATGTTAACTATTAGCGGGCAAGTCTGGGCAGGTCTATTGTTGCTATTGTACTAGAGCGTCGCTCATTAGTATGCCTATACCGAATTAATATGCAGGAAGACACTTATTAGTGTGGAGGAAGACACTTATTAGTATGCAGGAAGACAGGGGAAGACACCTAATCCACCGAATCCATTTTCACCTAATCCACCTAATCCAAAACGAGGCTTAATTCTGACCCTAGTATACTACTAACTGTCTTATTAATCCTGTCACGGCGTTTTCACGGACAAATTTACTTTTAGATTGAATTTCCCGAGAATATCAGACTCCCACAGGAACCCCGATGGAATCACAAGCATCTGCACGTGCAGAAATTTTGTTTTCGTCATTAAAGTTATAGTCTTGTGGTGCTCTCGTTGCCTTTGCCTTCCCCGCTGCCCTTTTTCGCGGGAAAAGATATTCTAAAAATTGATCGGTCTGTAACAATGTCGTAACATAGGCTGCTTTTATACACTTTCTTTTAAAGCTTAAACAAACTGGATAGTTCAGCTTCACAACCCAGGCACTCCACACGAAACAAGGCTCCGAAAAATTAGTTGAAGACCGTTCGTTTTGTGTAGGATACACATGTGGTATCCCACACTAATATCATCGGGTTGTAAGTCCGTTTCCGCTCATGACTTACAAAATTTGCAATGCATTGGGGTACCTATTTGGATGCCTTTTTTATAGTTGGGATGCATGGGCTAAAGCTATTTTATAGTCAACGTAGAGTTCAGGACAAGGTCATGTGGTATGTGTAAAATAAAAAAAAAGGGAAGCTGGGTAAGTATTTTTGTGATTTTAAACCAACATCAGGCGGAAATGATGCATGAGGGGGAACGAAATAAACGAATAAAACTCTCTCACTTAAGGCCGGGGTACACCTGAACACCGTTTTTGCATCGCATAATATGGATTTAATGTGAATGATGTACATGAAATATACAGTTAACAACCCGTTCGCGTTTCAAGCAATCAAAAATCCCAAGCTATGTTATGGGATGTTTTGTGAATATTTTGTGATATTTTTTCTCAAAGTATTGGTTAAATTTAGGGAAATGCGCAAATGAGGGTTTAAAAGTGGAATTTCCAGTTGAAAATTAGTAAATGGTCAACAAAACAGTTCCCTACCAACTGTGGAGTGCTCTTGTGGGGTGTCAACTGACTGTTGGTATCTCAAAACCTTTTTTTTTTTTTTATTTCACTCCCCTCTTTAATATAAAATCCTTAAAATTTCGTTCCAAATCACATGTAGCCCCCAACCTTAACACCTTCCCTTCTCCTCTCCAGTGAAAATAAACGGCTCTAAATGGGAACTGCCTGCCGTCGGAGCTTACTATCATTCGATGTGCCATCGGACACAACCAAAAAGCGCATTTCTTCCCTTCTGTGGCTGTGTCATTTTAGCGTCTTTTAATAGAAGTCTATGTTCGTCGTATAAAACTTTACCGTTAATTTAGAAAAGCTAAAAACTTGGGGTGTTTGTCACGTTTACAAAACAGCAAAACACAAATGCGGCTGCATAGGCCATCCCTATTATAGCTTTAAAAAAGGTAGCGCGCTCAAAAACTTTAAAAAATCGCCAGCGATTCTACTTCATAAGAGTGAACACACGAGTCTGCTCGCTTGTTCCTTTCAGAGGTCATAAGTCTCGTTGACGTAAGAATAGGGGCTGTTTGTGGCGTTTGTATCGGCCCGCTGCTGCCTCTGCGGTTTCTATAAAATATAAAGCACAATAACAAAGCCTTAGCCCGTTCAAATGAAAGTTATTGTCAGATTCTTTCCTTCGATTTTTTTTTGGTAGGAAAGGGAGACGAATCACAAAGGTGCTGGAGAGTCGTTAAATTAATATGGCGTGCCATCCCCGCCAAAATTCAACTTTGTATTTTTCATTGTACTTTCTACATGTTATCCTACATAGGACATTTCAACTTCCATTCTCAACATTCAACATTGTAGTTGTTAGCTTCGACATCCAACATTGGCTTTTCGACATGCAATTTACGCGAAGAAGACGTAGTGAAAGCTTTCAACATCCAAGTTCTCGTGTTCGACATTCAACTTTTCGTATTCGACATCCTAGTTTTTTAATTCAACTTTCGTCCGCTAGTTAGCGGTCGGTCAAAACTGTGGGCTCATCGACTCGACTCACTACCCCTAGAGTCAACCACTCCGTGACTTTCCATTGGAGAAGGTCCAGGAAACACTCTCCACCCCTAGACAGTGGTTTCAAGACGGTTTCTTGGAAAAACAGTATCAGCGGATTAATGAATCACTGGATCAAGGAGCAGTTCAAAATAAATAATTACATAAATTAATAGACATGCATATGATTGATTGTACCCCTGCGTGACTCAACCAAGGTCTGAAGTATGCTCAAGTGCATTGTGTTTAGGAAGAGAAAATTTGGCATAAAAGCGTTTCCGGCTTTAAATGTGAATAAATATTATACATATAGATATTATAAATATAATGAATAAAAAGCCATAACACTTTGTGGAGTGCAGTTTTCGCATACCGAAACTCGGAGTGAATTCAAAATAGTGGACTACACTACCTCCGAACTACTTGGACAGCTACGACTGCGAGACATACAGCTACAAAGCGACTTCCCTATCGGTAATTCACTTATGCGTATGCTTCGAAAGTAGAGGGAAAAGATATTTAATGCATGTTATGTGACGAAGATGTGCTGCTCTCTGTATTGGCGAAGATGTAACAAGGGGTTAGATTCACGTGGAATTTCTAAATTATCCTGAATGCTTGACTCTTTATTTATATTTGTATAACATGCCGGTATGTGATTGCATATCTGACTTCCGGTGCCATAAAAACACGAAGACATTTTGGAGGCTGCCGATGTGAGCATCAAATTTTTTACTCCATCTCTTCAAATTTGTAAACTCTAATCCTTGAAGGAAGAGCAGATGGAATGCCGCATCTGAAGGTTCTGCGGTACTTCGGTACTTCCGACGGGATTTCACAAGAGAGGCAGTTACCAATTGATTTCATTTCCAATTGACACCGAAAGTGATAAAATTGCATCGCCCAACTGAGTTGTTGTGGTCAGTACCGTATACACGGAAGCAACAAGTCGAAAATCTAAAGAAGACAGATTGTAGAAGCAGTTCTTACTCTTACGAGATTTTTTTTAAGAAAATACCTGACAACTTGCGAGAAAAAGCTGTTATTTTTTTTGCCACCGATAAAAACAGCAGGCAGAAAGTTTATTCCCACACTTTAGATCACTTCCAATAAAATAAATGATTCTGACGTTTGACCCACTTTTTTCACTGAATTCTCTGTTTCTCGACAGCTTCCACATCGGAACCGCACCAAAGGTTAAGCATGACTCGCTAAAGTAGTTGCGATGATTTCGCTGACCGCATTCGCCTTAAAGTAAACTTGTAAATCACTTTTCTCTGAAAGCCGCAACAATTCCGGTAAAATTTGAGGCATCGAGCTGACTTGATATTCCATCTGTTCGCGAAAAAGTAGTTTTTAAAAGAATCACCTTTACAAGTTACCGACTCAACTCTGCCATACAAAACTCAAACAGACAACGACGTGAGTCGTAACGTTTGTATACTGAGCTGTAGCTAGTATGAGGCGAACCGAGGCACTTGCCTCAGTAAACATTTTTATTTTACATTACATTTTCCTTCTTTGTGTGTGTCTTATGAGGAACAATCTAAGCAGGCTGTGTCAGTAGTTTCACAGAGTCGTAAGCTTTTTGATGTTCCTGTAACAGGATATAATATTAAAAGTATTGTTAAATTAATATTAAAGAGGTGTTTGCTCGGCATACTATGCCTCGGTGACAATTTTCGTATGGCAACGGGCCAGGAATGTCGGAGTTAAAATCTATGACGTAATTTGTTCGCCTGTACGGTGTAATCCAATTTTCAAGGCCAGAATTTTCTGAAATTCGAAATTTTGTAGCTCTGATCCTTGATCCTTTATCCTTTATCCTTGATCCAGTGATCCTTGATCCGGTGATTCACTAATTTCCGGTTTTTCCAAGAAACCGTCTTGAAACAACACTGTCTAGGAGTGGAGAGTGCCTCCTGGGCCTACTCCAATGGAAAGTCACTGAGCGGTTGACTCTAGGGGTAGTGAGTCGGGTCGATGAGCCCACAGTTTTGACCGACCGCTAATCAGCGGACGAAAGTTGAATTAAAAAATTAGGATGTCGAATACGAAAAGTTGAATGTCGAACACGAAAACTTGGATGTTGAAAGCTTTCACTACGTCTTCTCCGCGTAAGTTGGATGTCGAAGCTAACAACTACAGTGTTGAATGTTGAGAATGGAAGTTGAAATGTTCTATGTAGGATAAAATGTAGAAAGTATAATGAAAAATACAAAGTTGAATTTTGGCGGGGATGGAACGCCATAAATTAAAAGTATCGGCGAGCCACAGTCATCTATAAGACGGATATAGCTGAAAGACTGAGAACTAAAGCCGTCCCTACTGACCTGGATTATTTTTTCGTGTGTTTCTAATAAACTAAAACCTCTCCCAGACATAACGAGTAAAAATAAATGATGATGACGATGATGATGATGATGATGATGATGATGATGATGATGATGATGATGGTGGTGGTGGTGGTGGTGGAGGTGGTGACGATGATGATGACTATGATGGTGGTGGTGGTGATGATGATGATGATGATGATGATGATGATGAAAGTGGCTAGAGAGGGCTCAATACTCTCCACCAGAGAGATAACTGAATAAACTGACTTTATAACTGCAGTTCTCACCGTATTCCGATCTTTCTTCTTGTCTCGCTTGTACGCATGCACAACATAAGCCATCGAACCAACGCAAAGTAAAAATTCCAAGCAGCTCATAATGAGTATGATGACGCTGAAAGCCTTGACTCGGGCCATGTTCTGATCGCGATACTCTACGTAAGAATACCAATCGAATGAGCCAAGTTCCTCTCCTGTAAACGCCGTGTGCACTGCTGCACTGTAACACACCACTAACAGTATTGACGTGGCGAGGGATACCACTGAGAATAGCAGGAAATCTATCAACTGATAAACCGATTAAAAATAAAATTAAAATTGTTAGAACTTTTAAAGGTGCACTGTTCTTCTTTGTCTACCTAAAGCGCCCCTCCCCCACCCCTTGGGAAAATTAAGTCCCCAACTCACAGACATAAGTATTTATTTCTTCTTATAAGCCCTCTTCAATCATTAAAATTTCCAAGGTGCATTTATTGTCATCATACGCATGCAATTTTCAAACGCAAAATTCTTTTCAACAAGAGGCTACTTGTAGTATTGCCAAACTTGTGCCGGTCTAAATATAGCTGATTACTTACAGGTATAGTTCCCTACAGACCCCTTATAACTATTGCCTTGTTAAGGCGAGACTTAACCTAAATCACCGTTTTTGCGTCGCTTAACATGGATTTGACGTTAATATCTCGTTCGCGTTTCAAGCAATCCAAAGTCCATATGCTCATCCCTCGAAGCTGTATCGTGGGATATTTTGTGAATTTTTTGGTGATTTTTGAGCGTATTTGGGAAGAGATAATTTTTCTCCAAGGATTTTAAAATTGGAATTTGACGTGGAAAAAATTAGTAGATGGACATCAAAACAGTTCCCCAGCAACCTTCAGTGCCCTTGTGGGGTGTCAGCTGTCTGGTGGTGTTTCAAAACATTTTTCTACATTTTAATTCTTTCTTTAAACTCCTTAAAATTTCACTCCAGTTCGCTTTCAGTTCCACCTTAAGGCAGGAGACCATTTCCCGGAGCGTGCAACTTTTGTACTATGTTTGTGAAAGGGCGTTTCCACGAGTAGGTTTATTTTTACTCGGTAAATCTTTCCCACTGAGCCGTAGAAATATTTCTGATGGCTGACTGCGGGAACATGGAGTGCTAACTTAGGAAGAATGACCAGTAAAAGGGGACTTAAAACCACAACTCGTGGAGGTTCCAGCCAAAGGTCAGCAAGAATTCCCAAACATTCCAACGGCGAAAAACCACAACCACAATCAAACTGTGGAAATTGCAGTATTTACACAGAAAGAAGTGGCAGATCGAAGTCATCGGAAACAGTTATTTTCGCGGGAAAGGCACTTTTAAAAACGCCGCTGCACGAATTTATGGCAGTTGCACGCACAATGTCGTGGGCTCCTGGTTAACGTCACGTCGTACCCAGATCGAATGCGTCCATTCATAAAAGGAACACCAAATATTTAACCCTTTGAGACATTTTTTTTGTTGGGAATATCGAGGGAAAAGCAAAGAAAAAGCAAAGCTGGATCATGAAACATTTAAAAACGTTCTTTGGCTAAAAAAAATAATAATAATAACAATAATAATAATAAAAACCACAAGCTTTCGACCGCCTAAACTGCAGTCTTAATTCAGCAGCGAAAATGATGAAAGAGGTGTTAAAAATTTTAAAAATATAATGTGAAAATTAGAATGCAATACTGAGAATAAAATGAAGAATGCAGTGGAAACCTTGCCTTAACTTTCTTTATCGTCTTTTTAGCCAGAGAACATTTTAAATTTTATCATTTTTGTACATGTATGTTGTCGTTTTTGTTTTGCTTGTTTGTGTTCTGGTTGGTTTTTGCTTTCTTTTTCCCGGCTGTATGTTCAAAACTGCGTAAGGTACTTATATCTCATCGATTTCTTCCTTATTTAAAAGATGGAGAACCTCTTCGTTTAGCACATAGCTTTTGCAATGGCACAAGAAGCCGGGTCACGATGACACCCCCAAAACATATCTTTATTTTTAACGTATATGCATGAACAGGAACGAAATAATTTAAATTCTACTCACATAGTACTTTGTAGAGTTGTCCGCTTTCTCCATGTTTGAGTCAATCACTGCAATAGCCCCGGTAGCTGAAACCTGCCGCAAATAAAACATTGTCACAGTAAGAGGTCCTACAGCCTGATCCATATCAGAATTATATTGCCTCATACGAACTTAAGTGGTCGTTGAAGTTGTCTGACTGCAGTCCGCCTTTAAAGCCAATATAAGATTTTAATTAAATGTTAATATTCGCTGATTCTCTTATTTGAGGTATTTTTCTTTGTTATTGCTCATCGAGGAGGATAGCTAAGTACTTATCGGCATGAATTCGTTAAGTGTTTTGAATGTTTGGCTCAGTAAAGCTTCTCGTGAAACGAGGAACTGGCAAATTAAAAAGTAGATTGTTTTCGGTATGTATTTGTTGTATTTTTCAATTACGATGGAGTCGATGGTTAACAGTAGAAAGCTTAGAAGTTTGTACCCTAAAGCTACCTCTCTAAATTTACAATAATTTACTGAAAAGGGTTTATTTCACAACTGTTTGTTGTTTTATATATGCCATAAATAAATCAAACTAAGGAGAGATACCCAGTGCATTTCATCGATCTTTGGTACACAAAATCATTATAACTGAAATCAGACAGGCCATAAGACTGAAGTATCTCGACCAATCATTAGAAAAGTAGCAGAATAAATTGTCCAATAAAACTTAAAGTCCAAGAAATAAATCAGTAGACTGTGAAATAATAAAGTTTCAAATAGTCAGTATATCATATCAACTGTTAAAAATTATTCACTTTGCTTATGTTACGAGATGTGCCTTTTTTCGCCAAGGTGAGCGACTATCCAGCACAAACAACTATTTCTGGACCTCTTTCTGATGTTAGCATTTTAATTTTCTTTGCCACAAGCTCGGACATAGCGTTTCGTTGCAGCCGTTTATACTTTCTAAACCAGCTAACTATATCCCGATATCCTTGGCTTCCCAGAAGCATAAGACTATAAGCTTTACTTTATTTTGAGAAAAACATTTATATAAATGCGAGCTTTAAGACGAAAGCTACATTCACGAGATGAAAGCTATCGACAAGTTCCTTCCGCGACCGAGTTTATGATGCTGATTTTAAATTTCATCACAAACCAACGAGATTCACGCTTGTCCTCAGTGTCATTATCTGAATTTCGAGCCTTTGACGGTACAGTTTACTCTTTAGCCATATCGAGGTACAAATACAAGCTTAAAATAAAGTATACTTACTATGACGCCAATCCACAGACCTAACAGCATCACACTGGTCCAATGATCAACAGAGAGCCTAACAACAACGCCGAATACCATCAACAAACCACCCAAGACGCCGTGGCATACTCCTAAGATCTTCAGAACACCATCAAAGTAGACAATGCTTTCGTCTCGCACACCCATACTCGAAGAGATTGCGACCACTTTACGAGAAACTTGTTGAATAAAAATCGCTTATGGCGCTGAAAGTATGCAAGTATTCAAATAGTTAAGGCAATCTACAGTGCCCGCAGGCTGTTCTATGGTGTGTAACGAAAAGGCGAATTAGTTCATAATAAAAAGATGAATTGACAGAACTTAAGTGAGTGATTGATCAGTTTAGAATTTCTTTACAAGCAAGCTACTTCAGCCTGATTTTAAGCGAAAGTGAAAAGCCTTCACGTTTTACATTCTGACGCTGGACGGTTAAAATTGGCTTGCTCATTTGACGGTTGGCGATAAAAATATTGTGTTTTTGACGGTTGACGGTTAGATTATTGACCATTTGATGGTTGACGGTTAACCCCAATGAGACCCTCCTTTAAGCACGCGGGAATTTTTAAGAACACAAGAGAAGTGCCTAGAGCAGCACGAGCAGTAGGCGAGTACTTCTCGCAATTCTCGAGTGTTCTTAAAAATCCTCAAGTGCTTAAATTACTCAGCAATGTACGAGGATCGAAACAAGGTTTTTATTTCTTTTATAAAATGTCTATCCGCTCCCTGCGTGCTTTACAACAGAACAGATCACAGGCGAGGCTTCTTTATTTGTTTAAATACACGGCAAGGTATTCCGTATTACATAATGATGATGCTGATGATGATAAAATTAATTATAACAACACTGTTACAACATTGCCCTTTGGGAGCCCAAATGGCAATTGCTGCCAGAGACCTCGCAGGGACACTACAACATATTGCGCTAATTACTGTAGGCCCGTAACTGCATATCCCTCGCTTTCGCTTCCCGAAAATAATTATGAAAAACAAGCTCGGTGATCGAATGATAAAACTATTATTGAACACGGGTTTCGCAAAATATCGTGATTTGCAAGTGTATCGCAGATCAATTATTTGCCGAAGCCGAATAATTGAACTGTATATTATTCGTTGGCATTTTGACTAAACATTCCCAACTCTTCCTCTCCGACATTCAGATGTCATTTACATGATAATGTTCTTTGCTAATGACTGACTGTCAATATTTAGAGTTTGCGTTTACTTCTTGTCAACTTATCAACTTCTCTTCAACCAATAGCAAAGCTGAACGGTTTTTTTTTAAGACGTCCGCTAGCTACCATTGCATCTGTAAGGCCTTTCATATTTGTTGACGTGGATAGGAGACCAGGTAGGTTGTCGGAAAAATTATAACTACCACGGAGCTAAACTTAACTTAACACTGGGTCTGTTTTTATCTTTCGATTTAACAGGTGTTAGACTATCTTGATTCCGAAAAGAGACCGCAGTTTTTTCTGAGACACTTTCCGTTAAGAGAAAAATGGGAGCTATGGTAAGTGAGACAAAATTTACAATTTATTTCTCCTGAGTAAGACTTTATCTGAAGAGAAAGGTTCAAAATATCACGAGGCCTTCCAGGGTAGAAGCGACAAGCGACATGTCTTCAAAAACAGGCGACAATCGTCTTCCAAAACAGAACACCGACAACCTACAGAAATTTGGCAGAAACGCGCAACGTTTGCGACAGCGACATTTCACTTTCCATTTGTCTTTGTTTTCTTTGTTGCGCCAGCGACATTTGTCCCTTGTGAAACAAGCGAAATACAGAGTCGAAAACAAGCGACAAAGCGACACCAAACCACCCCTTGGAAGGCTTCAATCACTAACTCCTGGGTGCCATTGCCTGGTGTGAATATTCATTGCTTTTCGTCGCTTCTTCTGGAATCAGAACTGAAACGAACAGGAAACCACCTAACTCCATTTGGTATACTGGTTTCAAAGAAGCCAACTAAGTTATTGTACTTCGTTGCCGGTGTGATAAAATCATTCACAGCTCTCTGATTAGAACCGGAAATATTTCAATAAACGGCAACTCCGGTTTCCTATCCGCGTTAGTTGAAATCAAAACAATTTTGTTCACATCTTTGGATGGCATATGTGAGTTGTAATATTATCAACCTTGGTTAAAATTTTCGGGAAATTGAAATGAAAGAAAACGAAATACTTGAGTTGGTTCCTGGCGATGTTCCACACCCATGCAACTGTTTTTGTAACAAATAGTATGGTTATTTAAATATTCGAAAACGAGCAGGCCGTACTTTTCATTCTTGGAATTTTGACTCGTCTATCGGCCTTAAAAATGATAGCCGAAGTTAAGAGAACCGGATTAATACACGAAAAAGCAAAGAAAAATTTCTGCTAACATTCAATGCATGCTTTCTCCTAAACTTAGCGCTGAATTATGTCGGCATCACAGTATAGAATTAATGTCCTCACTTTTTCCAGCTTTTTTTTTTTTTCGGCGTATATTGTTGTTGCTGAAAAGCTGCAAAATGTAACTGTACTGTCCCATATGTTTTGGATTCAGTTCTCAGTTGCCTCAAGTCGGCCTTAAGAATATGGGACTCATGACAAATGACAATAATTCTTGGAAGAGCATTAATTAGGGGCACCCAACGACAAGTTTCGGTAGATATCTGTTCGGTGGAGGGTAATTCGCCTTGGACTTTCGGCGTCGATTAAAGAGTGCACTCGGATTTTCGTAACTAAAACGTGGCCTATAAGTTTTGCAATTGGGAAATGATGACATAGCCCCTGAGGTTTCCGAAAAGGTCGTAATTGCTGTTTTTGGAAGCCAAAAACGTCAACAAGCATTTTCGGAAAAGAAATAGTTCCCTAGAAAGTTCGTGGAAAGTTCATTTCAGCTTGCATTTTCTCAAAGGAAAATTTTGTTTGCTAACATTTTCGGGCAATTAAAATTTCAGATCACTTTAAACAGACTTCAAACACCATAAGGTACTTCAAAATGCCTTTCTGCAGCTTTTGGTTGATACCCCTGATTAATCCGCGTCGGAAAGTTTAAATTCCGAACAACTCGCCCAAAATTAAATCTAAAATTTAGCTCCAAATATATATTAAAACATTCAAGTTTTGTTTGGGCCTTTCATTTTTGGGCTTTTGATGTTGAAAAAACAGTCTTGTGACTCTTAATTGAATTCGTGTAGAAAAGAAGAAACGGTGATGATAATTGTGAAGGAAAATAATCATTTGAAATTCAAATAGATGTACTTTGAGATCTATTTTGATGTTTTTCTCGACTTTGCACCCTTCTGTCTCCAGGGAGGCATCGTCATGACAACAACTATGTTACACGTTTGTCAGTGATATCCCATTGCTATGCCAACAGTGAATTTTCACTGGTTATTTGGCTTGTTTTAATGCTTTCTTTGCTTTAACAGATAAAATAAATGGTAATTGGTTAATATAAACTATAATTTTGTTCACTTTAATTTCCTCCGAAAGTTTGGCTTGTTCTAAAGCTTTCCTTAAAAAGAAAATTAATGGTAAATGGTAACTATAAACTATAATTTCGTTCACTTATGTTCTTGAATTTCCTCCGAAACGTTTAAATATGAAGCCAGGGTTTAGTTTTTACAGAACTGACAGAGTGTATCACTGTTCTGCGTCGTTATCAGTGCAGTACAGTGAAAGCTGAAATCTGGTTTTATCAAAAAAAAAATTGATTTGAAAATTCAAAAAATTGCAAATGAATTGTTCTGGTTTGATGACATCGTATCATTGCGCATCATCAAACAAGAAATAGAGGAACTGTGTCTGAAGAGTTTTGTCCGAGGTTGTAATCATACTTAGCCGGACATCGATTCTAATACATTAATGCGATAACTTAAGCATTGTCGTTGGCAAAATAGCAATTTCCAATTCACTCAGTTCCCACCGCTACGTTTGTCCTTCACAGTAAGCGAGTATCACAACAAGAAATAATTAAGAAGCATTATTGATCATGGGGTTTAACAATTGTCTTTTCATTGTCCGTTACAAGTCGAAGAGCTCCTCTATACTTCAGAGCCAGCTGTTTTTGCTTGCACTACAGGATATATTCACCCTAAAGCTTATAAAAGGAATGGAGGCTTTTTTTTTACGATTAAACTACTCGTTTTTGTTGTTTTGTTTTTATTTATAGGTGAAGAAATTTGTAATTCTTGCCCTTGTTGTCCTTGCTGGTAAGTGACTCTCGCGTTCCATCAAGTATTTCCCAGTTAGACACTAATCTACGGTACAAGTGCTTCAAATCACAGCGAGCCAAAACTGGCATCTCCGATCCGATCCGATCCGATCTTCGTCGGAGATTCTACAAGTACATGTTGACACCGTAGTGCCTCCTCGTAAGCGCTTCAAAACAGTTTGCAATTACGAGAGTATGGACAGAGTAACAATAACAATTATCATTACAACATTGCCCAAAATTAACAGCAAACACTAAAAATAGATACCATATAACAGTCAACAATGAGCCCCATCAAGACCTTCAATTACTTATGCGGTATATCCTTTCGAACTTGACGAGCTCGCTCATGATATTAAAACGTTCTTTCAACATATAGTGTGTCACCTTTCGCCGCTTGGTTTGACTTTACTTCGCTTTGTGATTGGTTTGCAATGACAACTCGTGCCACTTTCTTAAATCCCGCCGCAAAGTGAGGAAACAGCTGAGCAAACTGCCTCGCGAGGCAGTTAGCTCAGCCGTTTCCTCTCGTGTGCGGCGAGGTTTTTGTGAGATTTTCGCCTCGCGACGCCATGAGAAAATATCAAACATGTTTGATATTGATCTCACGGCTTCGCGAGGCGAATTTCTCACCAAAATTTCACCGCACACGAGAGGATGCGGCTGAGCAATCTGCCTCGATGTTTCCTCAAGTGTGCGGCGGGCTTAACTAAACTCATGACTTGCACGAGTTCATTAATTTCTCCGCGCTTTGCTCGCGCTACAGGTAATTATAGGAAATTAACGATGCGCGTTAACAACGCGAGGAAAATTTACACAAAATTAACGCGAATTTTCCAAAAGTTAAGTTTACATATCAAATTAATGCGAAATTTTCGAAACCAATGTGCGCGTAACTTTATTTTACGCGAATTTGCTGCAATACAAATCAAGGCGGCTTGGAAATCTCCATAGATGTGGCCGTGCAGTGGGACTAGGATGGACGGAAATGAAAATTTTAAGAAGAAAGAGTGAAGAAGTTAAATAGCAGTATCCCCTCGGGAAAACGGATCAACACGAACGAGACCAGTCGAAAGACATTTTGGACTCAAGCCCCATTTACACTACAGAAAAAATTGGGTACGGACCCAAAAAGAAGTTAGTACGGACCAACTTTTTTAACCGTTTACACAGCACTTTCGAAGAGCAAAAGGGGTCCAGACTCATTGTTTTATCGGTTTTGGGGCCATAGGCGCCTATGGCCCCAAAACCAGAAAAAAGCGAGTCGGGATCCATTTCTTGCAAACATGGTACGGAGGGTTTACACGGCAAAAATATCTGGTCCGTACCAACTTTATATTGGGTCCGAACCCATTTTTTTTCTGTAGTGTAAATGGGGCTTCAATTCTTATAAAGAAAAACTGTCAGATAGTGACTCCCAGGCGTTGATGGAGGAGCTATGAGTTATTGGAATAAAGGTTCTGTAAAATAACAATGATGTAAAATAGTGTGATTTGAATAAACATCGACGTAAATTAAGATGCATTAAATTAACGCAATTTTTTTAAACCACGTTAATTAAATGCATCGTTAATTTCCTATTATAAGGCTCCTCGAACTCTGATTGACTGATTACGCTGTTCACGTCTGTTGTGATTGGTCTCTGGTAGCGCCGTTGTAACCTCGTTCTCAGGGCTTTTCCCTAGAAAGCAAGATGGCGGCGGATTTTCTTTCTAGGGAAAAGCCCTGGGAACGATGTTGCCGCCGTTGCTCAGTAGCACAGTAATAACAACAGTTACCGTAAGGTATTTACCGTCGATTGCATCTACCCGTGAACGCACGCGCTCAAAACATGTTTTCACGTGATGGCATTAACGTCTGCGTTTCAGGTGTCAAATTTTCAAAGTTTGCCCGCCCAAATGTAAAGTTCTTTCAGTGTTCTCGTGATTCAATTCACTGTCAACGCAGTCAAGAAACCTGAGGAAAGGCAGTGAAAATCCTTTCACTGATATATATGATATATATTGAAAGTAGGATGCCTTTTTGATAATTTCTTCCTTTCTTGTTGACTGAAAACATATCCCCGTGAGTAGTGAAATACTAGCTGAAACTTCACATTTGGGCGCGAAAACGTTAAAGTTTGACACCTGAAACGCAGACGTTTGACGTCAAGCGAACACATGTTTTGGCCGCGTGAGTTCAACGGTAGATGCAATCGACGGTAGTGGATTGACTATCTTTCTCCTTATTTATGCAGCCTACTTGGTTAAGGTACAAGGTGGCATGAACTTTACAACAGGTAATTGACTCACCTCGTTATTTCTCCGTGGTTCCCATAAACACCTTTGCGTCTATCTTCTTCGTTTGATCGTCTGCCGCTAATCTTGCAAATTGATTATTAGGATGTGAGATGTTTCTAGTAGTGTGATCTTGATGTCACCCTGGATTTTTTTTATGTATTTCTCCAAGCCCTTTTCTTATCAGTCTCAGTGCTCCAGTCGCCATTGGAATCATTGTGGCCTTCATCCCCCACATTCGTTCAATCTCAATTTCGAAGTCTTTATATTTTGACAGCTTTTCAATAACTTTAATCAACTGAAGTGTTCTTTTCAAAGGGGATGGACATGTCAATGAGTAGGCAGCTTATGATCGTTATCATTATCGTTATCGTAATCATTGTCATTATCATTGTGATTATTGTTATTAATATTGTTATTGCTATTATTATGCTTTTCTGGTTTCCCTATCCGAGAAAAAAAATCCCTTCTCTCAACAGTTTGAAAGAGTCCCACAATTTATCTTCCTCAACCGCAACTTACAAGTACCCTTATATTTGAAACACAGTAATGGATATTTTTCTCAGTGAAGGATGTCCAAAGCTAAAAGGTTTTCGTTTATGTTGCTGAGTAATGTTGTCGTGTATGTTTTTCTTAACTTTAATTTGAAATTTTTAATAGTATTTTGTTTTCATGGCCAACTTCGATCCAGATTTATCAGTCTTCCGAAAATTTGTTCTACAATTGTAGTTCTTTCTTTTTCGTTTATTGGTACCTTTATTTTTCACGTCTTCCATCTTAGAATGGTATTTTCCGCCAACCTTGGCTGGACCTGATCATGTGACCAGTAAAAACAACTATACCGCAGAGAGGGTGGGGTTTGTTACAGTAACAGTGTCTTGATTTTGCCACCCCTCTCTGTCATGAATTTTTCTTACCACCCAGATTTTGGATGGTCACGTAATCAGGTTCAACTAGGGTCTCTCTCTCAACGACAAGGAATGAAAAGGGAAAGAGCCTGGGTTCCAGGTTGAAAACAAAATCCGCGCTGGTTTGTCTCTGCAATAAAATCGCTATTTCCAAGCACGGTTGTTTCAATTGCGATTCCTTGTTTCAAAATTAAGTCAAAAAGCAATCACTCCGACGAGTCCCTTGATTTGAGATCTTATCGCAATATCAAGTAATCCAGGTAACTCATAGATTAATCTCAGATTTCTACAAATCCTTCCAACACATCAAAAGGCGCTTAAAAATTGTTACCACTTGGGACGCCATACAGAAGGGCTAAAACAGGCTCACTGATCATGTGCCTCGACAAAATGTGTAACAAAAACTCCCAAAACTACCTTCTACAAAGACAAACAAAACAACCATAAAAACGTTTTGTCAGTTTAGATGGTTGACGCTAGAATTTGGCAGTGACATCATTCTAGATAAATAAGACGACGCTTTAGCATAGTCTACCTAAATTTGAGGCCATGTACTTTAATTCTAGAGAAACTCTGACAGATTTTGAATTTTTTCGTTCATTTCAGATCCCACGAACACAGGTAAATATTCACCTTTATTTTAATTTCTTTTTCATGCTACTTTCTTCCTACTACCTGCATGCATGCTGAGACCCACATAATATACTTGGCTATTTTTACTTCATGCTGATTAGGAATGTTTACATCAACACCAACTTGTATGTTAGTTTATTTTTCCCCTTTGTATTCAACAAGTCCGGGTTGCTTGGTACACTTTCTTGGTCTTGCCTGCGTCGCGGACACTCCAAACCCCCGTCAAGCGCTCGCGTAACAAGTCCGGCTGCTACGTAGGCTATCTTGACCGAATTTCAAGCTCTAAGTTGGCACAAAAATACCATTTATACATCGTATTTTAAACCTAGAAAATGTGTGTTCATCCCCAAATTTCTTTCAGTTAGAATTCTAAAAGGTAGCACTTCCATATCTGCTTTTAGCACATAGCGAAAATTAATGCAAAATTACCTTATTTCCTCCTTATTTTATTGTTATATCGTATTTTTTTCCAGGTGCCCCAGCAGCATATTCAAGTAAGTGACCTGTTTTGACAAATTCACTGTGTTCTTAAAAGTTTACTGACAAGGTATTTTGTCATGTGAGATAAAAACGGTTATTAAATCAGCAGTTTATCGAAATTTGGTAGAAAAAAGCACACCCAATATTTAGGCGGGACAAGTCGCACTGTTTCTCATTCTTTACTCGTGATTTGATCGGGTTTCAAGTTTTCTCGTGCTTGCCAATCTCTGAAAGTTGCAGGATCGATGATTTCCCACCCTTCTGACCGGATATATACCGCTTTCCGGCACTTCCATGCAGAACCCGTGTATCGGTCAACGGTTGCGTGTGTTCCCAATTCGTTCTTTGTCTGTCTGTCGGTCTTTCTGTCTGCATGTCTGTCTCTCTGCCTGCCTGTCTGTCTGTTTGCCTGCCCGACCTGCCTGTCTGTCGGTCTGTCTGTTTGCCTGCCTCCCTGTCTGTCTGTCTGTCTCTCGCGCAGGTTGTCTTTCTTTCGGTTTTGTTCTTTATTTTTATGTTTTCAATTCAATTTCAAGTTTCGTTTGTTGTTAATTAGAGCAGATAACATGATGCTAGGCCGCGATACTTGTACACAAAGCAACTTCTCCTCGTCTTGTAGTCTTGATTACAATAAGAACATGAACATTTTTGTTAGCCTGGGTGCAGACGTCTCCTATGCTGATGCAAAAAAGCCCTGCATTACTTAGTTGTCTTGCCGCAGCAATCTACGTCTTATTTATTGTCGGCTTCAGGCTTTACTAAGAACACATGGATTGAGATATTTTTTAGTAACATTTGGTGTTTTTTCTTGTTACAGGCGGCATCTTTGGAGGAATCATTTTGAGTGTCTTCTTGACGATGTGAGTAGTCATCACAGCATACCTTAAACTGCCGCTTATAAGCCTGGGCATGTACACCTTCATAAGGGATTCTCGGGAGTCCTTATAAACGAGGGGCTTATATCCGAGGGGTCTTATAACAGAAAAAGTAAAAGCGCGTCGAAAGATAGTAGTGCTGATCAAAATACGTTTTGCATTTACTGGTTTGTAATTAAGCTTCAAAACGTCATATTAAATCGAATTCATTTAAGTATATTTTGCGACAGAATTAAAACTAACAATAAAGCATCGAAAACTTACTTTGATGGTATAATGAAGTTTTAGTTATATAAAGAATTTATAATCAAAAAGAAGTAACAAATGTATTGTTCCACAATAATTGTTAAAACTTTGTGGGAGGAGATGGTGGTGGTGGGGTGGGGTGGGTAAAATAAAGAAGTAACAACCTTATTGTTCCGCTATAATTATTAAAACGTTCTCTTTGAAGTAGTACAGAGTTCCCTAGAAAGGGCTTAATATTTCTCGAAACATAAAAAGCTAGAGGGGGCTTCAGATATCCATGGGGTTCGGGGGGGGGGGGTGGGGAGGGGGGGTTATAATCGGATGTATTTTGTTGTTGTTGTTTACCGGTAGATGGGCCTATGACCGGAGAGGCTTATAAGTGGGGGGAGGGGAGGGGGGATTATAAGCGGGCAGTTTACGGTATCAAGAAATGAAATTAGTTTTAGAGTGTTGCTTAAAGCCGACTGAGCTTTTCTTTCGGGCAATTAAAGTTTATGGGAACACCAAGACTGGAAACAAGCATCAGAGTGTATCACAAACATAAATTTTCTAATTTTGTATTTTTCAGTTCTCATACTCTGCTGATGCTTATGGCTTAGTCGATGACGACTATATTTGTTTCGCTTCCCAGACGCCTGCTGATATATGTAGCTTAGTTAATTAATGTCCATGGCTTTTGATTTAGTAGCTCAGCGGTTTTGACTTTGAGATATGCTGTAACAGAAACTACAAAGCAAGGAGAAATAAAACTGAAGTTAACATTTACTTGTCTTTCGTCCTATTTCATCTGGTAAAACGTAAGATCTGGACATACTACGCAAGAGAACCCAATTATACTCAGCGTAGAGCAAGAGAGTGTATAGGATGATTTCCCTCCTCCCCAAGCGGTTTCGCTCTGAAATACTTTACCCTATTGTGTTTTCTCGTGACGTCACTCTATGACGGCGTGATCACCAAAGATTCTGGATTTATCCATTTGCCGCAAAGAAACGATCGATTGCTGACAAATGAAACTTTAATTAATTCAGTTCATCAGACGTCATTGTTAGCAATCAACATCGCTAAAGAAACGTCGTTGCACACTTTTTCTTTCCATATGTATAGAGATTTTAAAGGTAAAATCAATTTACGAAACTCAGCAACTTTTGCACTATAGTTAAACTTGATATCATTTATTAGGTGACACGTAAGAATTTTATGCACAAAACTTAAAAGTTTGAGCCACACGAAGACCTAAAAAAGGTAAATAAACACTACAGGAAATTACTGCACAATACTAGTTTTAGTTAGGATGCCAAAATACTTTGGGAAACTTAAAATTCAGTGGACACAAAACGCAAACTGTATTATGTGACTTAACTAGCAAAAAAAATCATACTTCAGACCAATACTGAGTCCATACTGTTGAGTAAAAATTTGAGCTAAGTAATTCCCGTTTGCTAATTTGAGATTCTAAATTGCGTCTCTTGTAGTTCTCCAAAGCTTGTTCCATGACATCTGTTTTTCTCTGCAAAGCGCATCTCTTTCTCTTAGCTTCTCTTCTGCGTAAAATAGCGGCTTTATCTCTAATGCTTATTAACTTGGCCTCCTGTTCTGAAAGTGGGGCTTAAACTTTCCCAAATCCCGTGCCTGCTATGGTTAAAATGAACCATTCTTATTGCCAAAGGCTCAGTTATGTACACTTTATCACTCCGTAAACGTCCAATATCCAGTGAATATAACCGTTTATTTTGAGTTGCAAAACCAAAACACCCTTTGACAACAACAAAAAATACGCAACTTGGCATTGAAGTTTTTCGGACAAAACAGTATTTTGAAGCTAAAAGTCTACGTTGGCAGCAAACTTCGACTCCACTTCTTTAAGCCTGTTCCACATTTTCCTGCTCACTTCTTAAGCGTGACTATTTCACTTGCACTCACTGGTCTGTAATCTTCGCCTTTGTGACCCAAAGGAAGTCTGAGTAATTCTTGTATTCTTGTACAGCGGAATCACAGCGTCACAAGAAAGATAGAGCCTTCGGTGTTGCCGGGACCAGCGAAATCTTTGTGGTAGCCCCTTAGCAAACATTATACACAAGAAGTCAGCAGTTGAAGAGTTAATCTCCTCATCTGGCTTTGTTTACCAGGGCAGTGCTTTCCCTTAGCAAAGCAACTTCCGTTTCGAGAAAGTTGGACACAAAATAAGCCTTTTGCAGCTAGAGTAACGTGAGTTACTTTGCAAACAATCGTTTCTATATTACGGGCTATGAGGTCCTCCAAAGGGTAGAAGCGACAAGCGACATGATTCCGAAAACAAGATACAGTGTTCTCCCAAAACACCGACAACCGACCGAAAATTGCAGAAAGAGCGCCACAGTTTGCGAAAGGGTCAATTCAGTTTCCATTCCCCTTGTTTCCTGTACGACAGTGACATTTGTCCCTTACGAAACAAGCGCGAGACAGAGTCGTAAACGAGCGACCCGCTTGGAAGGCCTCGCCTATGACGTGGCTATTTCAAGAATTCTCCACTTCCATTGGCAAATTGTTCTTAGGGATGTTATATAGACAGCTAAATAAAGGCTACTGATGCATCCCGAGCGATTACATGAAACTGGCGCAAGAAATTGAGTCGGCGAACAAGCCACGGTTAGGTTTTGACAATGTTTTGCGTCTCATCTGTTAAGATAGTGGCGCGAGTCTTGCATACCAATCCGCTAAAGCTGAAGTAATACAAAACCAGAGTAAACGAGAATTATCAATTCGTAACTCAGCTGGAAACTGGTCTATGACCCGTTTCCCCCGCCCCACCTTCACCCTCACAATCTTTCTTGGGATTGAAGATTGAAAGAACAATACATGTATTCGCAAAATTAATTGGCTTATCAGAGATAGTAAAAGAAAAAAACATTATTTCATTTTATTTCATTTCATTTATCCTTGGCTGAAATTTTACAGAATCTATCTTAATTTAGGTCGCCTAACTAACAACTTATGCCTTGTTTTTGTTTTCGAACATCTTGGAATTGGTTCAAACGTTTGCGTTTTATCGGCCCTGGATCAGAATAAGACGGCATATATCAAAGTACTGAAAAACAACTTACGATTCACTAGTTTTAGTTTCGCACGAAGCCGATAAACAGCCACCGAATATCTCTCGATATTTGGCATCATAATCGTTAATCATTTCAGTCTCGTGCACGATTTAAAAATTTAAAAAGTCTACAAACCATCGCTGTAATATCACTCGAAATATTATTGTGCATAATTTGCAACTGCTTATGAATTTTAGCTATATTAAGCCTGATAAGCTATTTTCAAACCTCTTAGCCGATGCATTAGTATGCATATCACACCGGCACCAGTATATGTAGTTTTGAGAGCTGCGTTTCGGTATTCCCAAGGGGAAATCGGTATGCGGTAAAACAAGCTCCATAACACAGATGAAATATAATATGACTGGTAACTTTTAAACAAGCAAATAAAAGAAAACAACATACAAGATACGCAATTGGGCCAAGCTGTATGTTGATAAAAAATTTTTGCGCGCAGTTTAAAGTATGACAAATTCCTTTGTGGGATCGAAAATAAGGTGCACAACCTTTGGGTGAAGGAGCGAGATATCGCTTTTCCAACTACAGTACACGTGAGTATCAAATATCAGCTTGATTTAAGCACTGATTCATCCTTTACTGGTTCATACCTAGATAAGCGATGTTGATAGAGAGACGGGTGTCATTGCTGGTAAAATCGAATTGTTAAAACTTCCTTGAAAGCTGAAATTAAACCAAACCTCCTAGAGCCGTCAATTCCATTTGGCACCTTCATTGTCACCATGGCGGACGACTTGGCCTCTCGCAGCGTTTTTGTTATTATTATTATTATTATTATTATTATTATTATTATTATTATTATTATTGTCTCTTTTATCACAGTCTTTGCTGGTGTTCTTTTTGTGCATCAGCCGGGCGCAAACCATGCACCTAGTGCGTCAGTCACTCAAGCCAATCATTCTGTCATACACAGAGCACCTTTCTGAGGGTTCGCGCAGATCCAGCATGCAGATCTTTTGAATCTCTGTCAAAGTAGCTCTCTCTGATACTTTCTTGATGTTTTCTACCTTACCCTTCTTCACTGTACCAAGTGCACCAACAACCACAGGGATCACTACAGTTTTCATATTCTACATTCTCTTTATTTCTAGTTCTAGGTCTCTGTACTTGCTTTTTTTTTCAGTTTCCTTCAGTGCGATGTTTCTATCTGATGGAACAGTCATATCAATCAGTTTGCAGGTGGAATTCACTGAATCTTTAACGATGATGTCTGGTCTGTTCGCTGTTATAGTTCTCTCAGTATTGACTGGCATGTCCCACATGATGGTGATGTTGTTATCTTTATTGTGCATCACGGTCTCTGGCTCGTGTTCGTACCATTTGTCTGTAGTCTCTATATCATGATCTTTACAGATGCTCCAATGGAGATATGCTGCTCATTATTGAGCCTGGAGATGTACTCTGTTTTGGCTAATACCTCACATCCAGATACAATATGGTCCACTGTCTCTTCATGTTGCGAACACATTGTGCATTTGCTCTCCACTTGCTGGCCACATATTACTTTCTGGTAGTTTCTGGTGTTTATTGCCTGCATGGTCTTGAGCTGCTACAAGTAGACCCTCTGTTTCTCCTTTCAAGTTACTTGACAACCATTTGTTGGCGGTGACTGTGTCTACATGAGGCTTCCCTAGGATCTTTGGATAATGGCCATGCAATGCTTTGTTTTTCCACTTTTCTTCTTTCATTGACTTCATCTTGGACTTAAACACGTGTTTCAGGGCTTTAGCATTTTCAGAGGCAGATTTATCTTCTCTGTTCTCAAAATCTGGCATTGTTACTTCCCTTTTGAATTTAGTAGCATTCTTGGATATTGAATTTTTGGCTTTAGATCTTTCATGTTCAAGCACCTGCTTTGGATATCGCCCTTCTTTGTGCTTCAGATAGTGATCAAGCCCTATTGTTGCTGTTTTGAATGCTGTTTCTACATCAATCAGGCTCCTAACTCCATCTTTTCTTGGGATATACAGCCTTTCCACATATTCTTTAGGATGTAACATCTTGTACATGTTCAATAGTTTGCGTGTTATTGTGTCAATCTTCTTCAGTTCTGATGTTTTCCAGTCAATGATGCCACAGCTCTATTGTAAAACTGGGACTGCAAGACTATTGATAGCTTCTATTTTGTTTCTTCCATTGAGCTCAATTCTTAGGATTAATCTTACTCTCCTATTATGTTCTTTCCTTATCTTCTCTTTCATTTTGCTATGCTGGATACCATCACTTTCATCTACACCCAGGTATTTTTATACTCCTTCCTGGTCCAGCTCTTGTATTTCTGTGTCATCATCTATTACTATGTTTCCAGTTGAGGCCAGTTTATCTTTCTTGAAAATGGCTTTGGCACATTTCTCAAGTCCAAATTCCATACCAATATCATCACTGAATTGATTCACAACCTCTCTGTTCTTCCGGCAATATATCATTCTTTGTGATATGGGTGTAGCTTCTTTCGGTTAAAATCGATGTGAGCACCTTGTAGGATGTCGATAAACAGGCAATTGGTCTATAGTTTTTGAGGTTCTCTGTGTCTTTGTTCTTTGGTAGTAAATATGTTCGTGCTGTAGTGAACCAATCAGGCAGATTTTCTGGGTGTTCTATTGCTTGGTTATATGCATTCAGTAGGTGTTGATGTAGTGCTGTGAGTTGCTTTAGCCAGAAGTTAGGAACTGCACCAGGGCCGGGTGACTTCCAGTTGCTTGCTTTCTTTAAAACAGTCTGCAACGCATCTTGGCTTATGTCCTCCCATGGTTGGAATTCTGTATCAGCATATTTCTGCTCCTCCCTCTTTATCCACTCTGCTGAATGGTTGTGCTCTCTATCGTTCTCTAAGATGTTACGCCAAAATGTTTCTGTTGCTTCTTTCTTAGGTGGTTTTACATATGATATCTGGTCTTTACCAAGGTTTCTGAAGAACTTTTTCCTATCGTTTGCAAACATCTGGTTTTGAATGAATTGTTTACTTATTTTTACATATCTCCTGATTCTTTGGGCTTTTGCTTGAATTTTCATTTTAAGGGGTTCTCTTACTGTTTGCAGTTCTTGATTTGTTGTTATTTTGTATTTCTTTTTAATTCTTTGTTTTTTCTCGGAGATCTTTTGGCTTTCACCTTTCTGTGCCATGTCCGTTAGTACCGACAGATCAGCTCTCATGCTTTTAATCTGATTCTCTATTCTTGTCCTCCATTTTGGTTGTTGCCGTTTATTGCTCTTTGTCTTTGGGAGTTTTGGCGTTTTACCCATCTTTTCAGATATCACATACGCAGGGACATATTGTAACAAATTGATGTTATTGAGGTTGGGTGCCTCTTCTGCTATTACCAATTGAATTGCTTGGTTTGTTTGTTTGATCAACAGCTCAGCTTTTCTGTTCACTGGTATCTTGGGTAGAGGGGGCCTCTCTGCCATCCTGATGTTTTCCCATTCAGCTCTTGCCCTCTTAATTTCTTTAACTTAGGTCTTCGATCTCAGATGGATTTTGTGATGGTTCTACCTCATCTTCATTTGATTTCTCATAACAATTGTTGGCTTCTTCTACAAACACATCGAATACTACACTATCTGTTTGGTTGTTTTGTTCATTCAATTCATTTTCAATCCGTTCCTTGATGTTATCTAGTTCAATTTCTGTTAGTTTGTGTTGTTTTTCAATATATCTACGTTGGTTCATCAGTGCATTGGCTGTTAGATTGGGCCTTTCATTTGGGTTTCTTTCCCTCCATATTCTGATTGTATCTTTTGTTCCACCTTCACTGGGGTCTGCCTTTGCCTTGTAATAGCAGAACATGACTTCAATGTAATCCTCTCGTGTCCATTTCTGTCTGGTGTTTCTTTTATTTGTATTGGTACCTGCACGTTCTGGTGTGGAAGGACCCTGTTGGGAGAGACTCTCAGATGGGTTGGCTGCCACTGCAGGTTGAGAGGGTAGATCAGTAGACAACTTTTCGACCTCAGCCTGACCACTCACTGAGGGACGCGCTCCTTGTTGACCCGCGCGACGAGCGATGGGGTATGAATTCCTTACATTTCTACTACTCATATTGGTGAAAATGCTATTTGACCCAAAGCTGGAGAGAGGCTATCCCGCGCCAGACCTCAACTTGGTATTTCTAACCCTCGCGGGTTTATTATTATTATTATTGTAGAGGTCAGCTCGATTATAATCTTAAATATTCTGTCTCTGATTGGAAACACCTTGGTTTGTATTTCTGTCTACGGGAACACCCGACTCCGCACGACAACAAACTTGTACATCACCGCTTTGGCCGTCAGCGATTTGCTCTCTGCACACACGCTTTACTGATTTGTGCGTGGGTTTTTGTGGCTTGTTTCACTGTTGTTCCGCGGTTATTGGGCATCCAAGCGTACGAAATCGTCCCAGGTTACGCGCAACGCTCCATCGCTCACCTCAGCGTAAGCGGCAAGTTGCTTCACTACGGCATCGTCCTCACTTTGTTCTTTTTAACACCGTTGATAGCAACTACATTCAGCTACACAAAAGTCGCAAAAATGATCCGACAGCACAACGCGACAACGTCTGCTTCCATCGGCGGAGGACAGAATACCTCTGGGCAAGGAACCCAGAGATGTGCAAGGGGTAGCCGCATCAGTGATCATGAAATCAAACTTAGCAAGCCTCTTTTTGCAGTTGTTTTCGCCTTCATGATCTGCTGGGTGGTCTGTATGTTTCTACTTTATTTTTCCAACACCATCAACCCGTTCATATACGCCGGGATGAACCCCGCATTTCGAAGAGAATTCCGTAAAATTCTCGTCTGCAAACGTTTGCGTAAATTTGTGGAATATGGTGAGGGAAGAGCGAAATGCGAAGATGTGGAAACGCAAAGCAGTCAGCGGCAACATTACGACAACCAGGCCGATCCTTCCTCAGTAGTCAGTTTCCCTCCCTATGTGAGCAAGACTAATTTTCAGATAAGACTAGAAGAGCTTGAGATGTCCACAAAAGATATAAGCAACACCAACAACAACTACAACAACGTTATTATCTTTGTTTGAATGGCAATAATTGCTTACAGTATTGCATACTTCATTGCATTTCACAAAGTATTGCATTGTATGAAGTAAGAAGCATTGGATGGAATATATGGAGTATCAACCTCGTTGCCAGGGTCCTCCCGTTTTCGTTGGACGGGAAGGAGAGGAACCTGGAAACGAAGTTGATGGAATAGTGCATTGAATGAAGTATTGCAGTGTATCAACATTGGCTTGACTGTAAACATTACCTGCCTTAGCAAGAAGCTGTTGACTGGGAAAATTACTATTCCTCTATGTTTGGTTTTCAGTAATTAAAATTTAAAAAAAAATTGGTTCTTCACCAGAATCGATCTTGATAACGTAAACTTCAGACCTACACGTGATTTAAACAATGTTTGACTTATGTATCCTTAAAAACACTGTTCTACCTAACCTGGTTGACTGAACTGTGTCCCAAACTGGAATCTAATTTTGTATAAAGAAGCACATCTTTGTCCCCAGAATCCGCAGAAGAGACTACATAATTGTACATTTTTTCTCATGAGAGGTGTCGGCGTTGGCTTCCATATGAAAGCTGCGTATATATATTTTTGCCAGACTGGTTGATCAAACAACGGTGCGCTGTTTCCACGAAATAATTTATACTCCTGATTTCCGGAATATGTACTTTCTCGAGTCAAATATCTCCCCTCTCAGTGAGAAACGGAAACAAAATTCCGATTCTACCTTCAGTTCTAATCAATTTATAGCTTGGTCAGTCATCGCCTTAAATCCCCGTCAACATTAATGTAGCAAATTCGCGCTTATCCAGAATCTTATTGTCATGAGCAATGAATGGAAACAGAACGAAGAGCAACCTCTTTTGTCCTCTTTTTCCCCTTGTTTTGTACTCATGATGTATATTGTAACTACACGCGATTGAACAAACCAGTTGTAGTTATAGCTGGAAGTATTTACCGGGACAAACTCACGCCGTAAAACTAAAGAAAAAGCAGTACAAAGAGAAAACGCTAATGAGGTGATGTTTGACCTAACCACCATCGTACAAACAAACTCGAATATATATTAAAAAAAAAATAATAAATAAAAAAAAAAAAAAATATATATATATATATATATATATATATATATATATATATATATATATATAATAGAATAGGCACAAGAAGCGCTAAACAAGCGACAAAAAATCCATGAAAATCTTATCGAAAGGCTAAGCCTTGCTACCGACCACGCTAAAGCCAAACACTAAGGTCACGTGACCAAAAAGGGCGCGAACAACGGATGGACTAGGCAATATACAAACTGGTTACAGTCACAATATATTTTAATATCCGTCCACTGGAAAGGCAGGAGAAAGGTAATTCTCGATTTCCCTTGACTTCTGCAAGATATTATAATGTCAAATAAAATATAACCGCATTTAACCTTGAACCTCGCTGCCTTAAATTTGATTGGTTTTTTCAAGTGGCACACATGGAATTATGACTGGGTAGTGGTTTGTGTAGGCTACGCTTCCCTCCCCCCTCCCCTCTGAAAGAAGAGGGAATCGAGAACGGCAGCAGTATTTGAATACAGTACAGTTAATAAAAAGAATACCATCTCTGTATGCATCACACTTTATTTTCTCATGATCACTCTCAAGTACAAACAATACTATCTCTAGACTAAATTCTGTAGGTAGGAAAAAAAATTAAGAGAAGAATAGTCAGAGAGAAGATTTTTTCTTAATCTGCCATACAGATTTTTTTTAACTTAAAATATTTTGTAGATCATTTCTATAATATAGCAGTTTGAGAAGATTTCACCGATCATTCTTTGAAATAAGGCAATAGATTTCGTTTTGGGGCTCAACTGAATGATTATTTGTGGTTGCCATGGTAACGGGTTTTCTGAAATAAATATAGTATGATGAATCCATGATGTTTCTTTTATTTCTGTGGCAAATTTCGTACTAGTACAATGAACAAACAGTATTCACAAAAGAATTTGTAGAACGTGTCTAGGAAAATAAAACGAAAACTATTTCGAACCACCTTACCCAATTATACTCCTGGGGAGCAGGGATGGCGCAGTGGTGAGAGCGCTCGCCTTCCACCAATGTGTCCCGGGTTCGATTCCCGGACTCGGCGTCATAAGTGGGCTGAGTTTGTTGGTTCTCTACTCTGCTCCAAGAGGTTTTTCTCCGGGTACTCCGGTTTTCCCCTCTCGCCAAAAACCAACATTTAATTTGATTTGATTTGATTTAGAGTTAATTGGTAAATGAAGAGCTACTATGTAGAGATGTTGCCAATAAACCCATTATTATTATTATTATTATTATTATTATTATTATTACTCAGCGTAGAACAAAAGATTATATAGGGGTAGGGAGCAGATGACTTTCCCACTCCCCCAAGCGGTTTCGCTCTGAAATACCTTACCCTATTGTGTTTTCTTTTGACGTCACTCTATGACGGTGTGATCACCAAAGATATTGGAGGCCGCAATCTTGGATTTTTTGATTTCTAATAAATCAGGCCAATTTAGCCAAAATAAGTAACGATCGATAGAGAAAACTTTGCATTTAGATTAGAAAGATGAAATACATGGATTAGTGTGTTCAAAGATATTTTCACATTGAAGTACGTGAACCAAAGAGCAACAGAAAAGAGATTTACTCGAGCCGCATTGCATAAATACCAGCATGGTTAAATAAAGTTGCTTACTGGCTGACTAACTGACTGACTAACTCACTCAATCACTTACTGATTGACTGATTAACCTGTTGACCTGCCGACTTGCTGACTGATTGAGTGATTGACTGACTGACTGAATATGGCTGAATCACTCACTGCCTGACTGACTTGCTGACTGACTGACTCACTAACTGACTGCTGACTGACTAACTGGCTGACTGACTGACAACCTGGCTGACTTGCTGACTGACTGACTGACTGACTGACTGGCTGACTGGCTGACTGGCTGACTGGCTGGCTGACTGACTCACTGACTTACTTACTTACTGACTACTGACTGACTGGCTGACTGACTGACAACCTGGCTGAATTGCTGACTGACTGATTGACTAACTGGCTGACAACCTGGCTGACTTGCTGACTTGCTGACTGACTGACTGACCGACTGACTAGCTGCCTGGCTGACTGACTGGCTGACTCACTGACTCAATGACGGACTTGCTGACTGGATGACTGACTGCCTGATTGACTCACTAACTTAATATGGATAAATGACTCACTAAGTGAGTGACTGAATTGCTCACTGACTGACTGGCTGGCTGACTGACTGACTGACTGACAACCTGGCTGAATTGGTGACTGACTGACAAGCTGACTGGCTGAATGACTGGCTGACTGACTGGCTGATTGACTGGATTGCTGACTGACTGACTAACTGACTCACAGACTCACTCACTCACTCACTTACTGATTTGCTGACTAACTGACTGACTGACGTGCTGACTGACTCACTGACTCCCTTACCGGTTGACTGACTGGCTTCCTGACTGACTGTCTGTCTGACTGACTAACGTACTTACTGACTTACTTGCTGACTGACTGAATGACTTACTTGCTGACTGTCTGAATGATTGACTGACTTGCTGACTGACTGACTGACTGGTTGAATGGCTGACTGACTAACGTACTTGCTGAGTTACTTGCTGACTGACTGAATAAGTTACTTGCTGACTGTCTGAATGATTGACTGACGTGCTGACTGACTGACTGACTGGCTGAGTGGCTGACTGACTAACTGACTGTTTGACTGACTAACTGGCTTACAACTATTGCATATTTGACTGTTGGGATGGCAGCCCAAGGGTAGAATGTGTCCGGAAGTAAAGAATTCACATACAGTTTGTGAAATTGTGAACGTTTCTTTTTTTTCTGCAAAAATATACGAACAAAAAATGCGACAAATCCACAAATAAGACATCATTTCAATTAAGTCCCCTATAAAGACCTGTATCAAAGGACAATGTTTTCTTGTAATCTCAGACGTAATTTTAATCCAAATTATCCACTCTCAATAATAACGGCGCTTTTTAACTCCAGATGACATGAATGTAAATTCTTATACATACGGCCATTTTGCGATGCTGATTGCTGACAAATGAAACTTTAATTAATTCATCAGACACCGAAATTATTCAAAAGCGAACTTGTCTTAAAAATGGTTGGCTTCTGATAAATTAATCAATCAACATTGCAAAATAAACATCGTTGCGCACTTTTTATTTCTATATGTATAAGAATTTAAAATGTAAAATCAAGTTACAAAACTCAGCAGCTTTTGTACTATAGCTCAACTTGATATCTTACGGTGACACGTAAGAATTTTGTGAACAAAACTCAAAAGTTTGGGCCACAAGAAGACCTAAGAATAGGTAAATAAACACTACAGGAAATTAACCGTGCGTCTGTTCAGTAATAGATCACAGATGACGTCAAAATGTGGTAAAAACAAAGAAGTGGCACACGAACCGCAGGCGAGTGTGTCACTGATGTTTTTACCACATTTTGACGTCTTCTGTGATCTATTACTGAACAGACGCACGGCAACATGGAATTTATTTCTTTTATATCATAAAGAAACAAAATGCAAGTAAAAAACTTGTTTATTTTCACATTTCTGGAAATATAGCTGCAGTGATGACGTAATCTGTGCATCTGTCCTCTAATAGATCATACAACTGTAGCTAAGAACCAATCACAACGCGCGAGCTATTCACCTTATTATATAATGCTCAATAGTTTTCGTCAGGATGCCAAAATACTTTGGGCAACTTAAAATTCAGTGGACACAAAAGGCAAACTGTATTGTGTGACTTCACTAGCAAAAAAAAATCATACTTCAGACCAATATGTACTGGGTCGATACTGTTGAGTAAAAATTTCAGCTAAGTAATGCGCGTCTGCTAACTTGAGTTTCTAAATTGCGTCTCTTGTAATTGTTCCATGATATCTGTTTTTTTTTTCTGCAAAGCGCATTTCTGTCTCTTAGCTTCTCTTCTGCGTAAAATAGCGGCTTTATATCTAATGCTTATTACCTTGGCCTCCTCTTCTGATAGCGGGCCATTAATTCACTGTTTTTTTTAATTTTGCTAGCAGAAGTCTCTGGCGGCGAGAAAGGAGAGAGACGTCTGCTGGTGCCCGACGAGTCTTCTGTGGCACAAGCGCGAGCGTTCCCTTAAAAACGAATGACGTATTGGTCACGTGCGACCCGACCCAGCGCAAGCGGTTTGCCCGCGTGCAACAGCCGTATTATTCATTACCAGGCTCTTTATCCATTTGCTGCAAAGAAATGATCAACTTTACAACGGCGTCGTCGTAGTCAAGAACTTTAATGACGATAACATTTACCAGTTAACAACGCAATGAGACTCGTCGACGACAATTCCAAGTAGACGTTCTCCGAGTGCGGGAATTACTCGGTGGTTTACAACAAGCTCTAAATCTGCTAAATGCTCCGGGCTTACGTGCACATATGCGATTAAAATATGAAAACTCTGCGGCTGCGCGGACGGCCGGTTAGAAAATCAAAGATTTTCCGTATCCTGCCGGAAGGTACACGAATGCAGCGCGTTTGTTCAAGAACGCAAAAATAGCTTTCTTCTGCACTGGTGTTTTATCCGTGATATTGTGGCTGCTAAGGGAAGAAATTAAAAAGGCAGATTTAAAAGCTTATACTACGTTACTTACTTACTTACTTGATAGAACTGCGTTTTGCTTTAAGTCAAAGACGCCATTACGATTGTAGCACAGTTGGCTCACAGACGTTTTCAGCAGAGAATAGAAACAGAGAAAGCGCATTCCTTTGTAACGGAAACCGGTTTTCAAAAACCTACTGATCCCGTCCAAGAATGTGGACGATGAACTCGTTGTGCACCGGTAGAGGTCTATCTCCTTTCTCGCCGCCACCTGCCCTTCACTAGCAGGGACTGATAATTCATTTCCGTAATCCTGTGAGTGCTGTGGTTGAAACGAACCATTCTTATTTCCAAATGCTCCGTCATGTAAACTTTATCAATCCGTAAATTGACAAAAACGCCCAATTTTCATTGAATATATGACCGTTTATTTTAATGCTAAACCAAAAATGTTGGCCTCGAACTCCCTTTGACAACAAAAGAAAGATACACAACTTTGCATTGAAGGTTTTCGGACAAACAGTATTTTGAAGCTAAAAGTCTATCTAGGCAGCAAACTTCGACTGCATGCACTTCTTTAAATCTGCTTCACAATTTCCTGCTCACTTCTTAAACGCGACTGTTTCACTTGTGCTCACTTGTGCTGACTGGTGCTCACTGGTTTGTAATCATATGTATTTCATACGTATTATCAATATAAAGCGTTATAAGATTATTATTATTATTTTCGCCATTGTGACCCAAAGGAATTCTGGCTAATTCTTGTATTCTTGAACGGCGGCATGGAAGTCCGCCAATTTCCATTTCAGATATCATTTTAGAAGTGTAGAGCCACCCAGTCCTACTGACGAAATATTACACCGACTGCGTTATTTACAAGTCAAAACTCTCCAAAATTAACATCCGGGGTCCCAGAATCCATCCACAGAATGGCCAGAAAGAACACCGCCATGACTCGCTCAAAAACTTTCGGAGGCCCACTTGTCGTGAAATTGTTTTTTTTTTTTACCTGTTTTCTTTCAGATGATTGCTTCTACCAACCAACCCAGCCTTATGATGCCAGACGGCTTCTGTGGTGGTAAATGGCTCCCAAAAACACAGCTATAAATATACTTATATAATTATACTTTCCGAATTCAAGGTCGATTGCTCGCTTAAAAACAACTTAAAGCTAGCGTGACAAGCGTAACGAGAAAGCTAGAGCCTTAGGTGTTGCCGGGACCAGAAAAATTTTTGTGGTAACCCTTTATATGGAATAGCGAGATCGTCTTGACCTCCTACCCTTGGGAAATTGCAGACATTTCCTACAAAAATTCAGTAGGTAAAGAGTTAATCTCCTCGCCTGGCTTTATTTACCAGGGCAACGCTTAAGAAGGCTGGTTTAGTAGCCGAAAAATAGTACAGAAAACTTAAAACCATTCTACGTTGTATCGACGCTTGCTTTTATACTCTTTGTTAATTTTATTACGCCGATCAGATCTAACGTACACCAGCAGGATTATTGTCCACGGTTGCATGAATGAACATTTGATATCGAGCAAGTTAGACACAAAAATGTCTTCTGCAGCTGGAGCAACTTAAGCTACTTTGTAAACAAACATTTCTATATTATGGGCTATAAGGTCCTCCAAAGGGTAGAAGCGACAAGCGACGTGTTTCCAAAAACAGGAGACAATCTTATCCCAAAACACTGACAACAAGAGAGAAAATTTCAGAACGAGTGCCGCTGTTTGAGATAGGGACAATTCACTTTCCATTGCTCTTGTTGTCTGCACGACAGTGACATTTCTCTCTTACGAAACAATCGAGAGACGGGGTCGTAAACGAGCGACAGAGCGACAGCAGACCACCCTTGGAAGGCCTCGTCTATGACGTAGCTATTTCAAGAATTCTCCACTTCCACTTTCAAATTGTTCCTAGAGATGTTATATAGACAGCTAAATAAAGACTACTGACGCATCGAGTAGCGAGCAAGTCCCGATTAGTTGTTCACAATTTTGACAGAGCCTATCGCTTTGGCTACATTAATAACATCATTTTGATATCTGATGTAATTACGAGTAGGGACAGCGATCTTTTTGACAGAATCAAAAGTGATACTGGTCGTGTATTACATAACTTGCTCCCTCCCAAACTTTGATTTTTAGAATATTCCGATTATGCATTTGTTTCTTTAGCTCAGATGTAATCCAAGGGGAACCACGCGCGCGAACACGCATTGTTCTCAACGGAGCTTGCTTGACAACAATAGATAGAAATGTGCATTTCCATTTTGACCACATGTCCTTGAAATTTGTAAAATTGGATATCTGATCCCAATTTTGAGACGCAATGTCATTTCGAAAATCTGTACGATTAAATCTGCAAGAATTTCCTGTTAGTTAAAGTATTGTGCCCAACAGTCATTCCATTTATGGATAATTTTCTGTAGGCGAACACCATGCTGTGATCGCTAATACTGACATGACAGACTCCCGAGCAAACAATTTTATCAGGACAATTAGTATTGTCTATGATCAATTGTATGCCTATTTAGAAGAACACATTCTCATCTGTAAATATCAACCAGGTTTTCGCGCTATTCACTCAACTGTTACGGCTCTCCTTGAAGCCGCGGGCACTTGGGCGTACAATATTGATCGAGGCAAAATCAACGCTGTCGTTTTTCTTGATTTAAAAAAGGCCTTCGACACAGTTGATCACGATCGAGATCCTTTCATCCAAGTCAAGCGACTACGGCATATGTGGAGATATGTACAAATGGTCATATTTAGATAATCGCACACAAATGTGCTCCATTAATGGGTCGTTATCTAACAGTCGTTCACTAAGTTGTGGCGTCCTCCAAGGAACGATCTTAGGGCCACTGCTATTCCTGTTATATATCAATGATCTTCCGAATTGTCTATCCAATTGTGAACCGAGGATGTACGCCGATGACACCCACCTTACATATGCAGGTGATTGTGTAGACAATTTGCAGTTGTATGTAAACCAAGACTTAGAAAATGTCCACAATTGGTTGAGAGCAAACAAACTTGCTCTAAATATGACTAAAACCGAGTTTATGCTCATCGGTTCAAGGCAGAGATTAAGTACTTTCACAGGTTCTCCGACACTCACAATTAATGATAATCAAGTTAACCAGATCACCACCGCAAAATTTCTTGGAGTGACCATCGATAACAAACTCGATTGGAGCAGTCACATCGATAAACTAACAAAGAAGATCGCTTCTGGAATTGGGGCTATAAAACGAATAAGACGCCTTGTCCCTCAAGCGACTTTGCATCTAATATATCAAGCTCTGATTCAGTCACATTTTGAGTATTGCAGTATTGTTTGGGGAAACTGTGGGATAACTCTGCAGAACAAGGTACAAAAACTACAAAACAGAGCAGCCCGTGTTTTGACTTATTCAAATTATGATGCTGATGTAGGTCACTTCTTTGAGCACCTGGGATGGAAAAACCCAGCTTATCACCAGCAAATACAAAAGAGCCACAATGGTCTATAAGTCTGTGCACGGTTTAGCTCCAGACTATTTATGTTCAAAATTTGAAAGGCGAGAAAACACGTATAACCTAAGAGACTCTGAGAATAAATTTAATGTTCCATTGCCCGCGCACAAACTGCTATAAAAATAGCTTTAGCTATAGTGGTGCCACTCTTTGGAACAGTCTTCCATGTGACTTAAGGCAAGCAGAGTCTCTTAGGATATTTAAACCTTTAATCAAAGAAGTACGTTGAGGCACAGCATTCGTGGAAAGCAGCTATTAGTTAGGTCTTTGTTTTGAGTATAGTGTTTAATAAATAGTATTATTTTGAGTATTTTATCCATTTAATGCATTATTTATAGCTGATAAATTGTCCGTGGGTAAATACAGACTATCTATCTATCCATCTATCTATCTATAGGGTTCTTAGAGAAAGGGGTCATGACTTTATACTTCCTTAAGTAAAAACTGATCGATTAAAACGGACCTTTTTTGTAAATCTGTTTCTTGATATCTTTTAAATTAAAAGTAAGAAAAGTCCTTTAAAGATAAGGTTTTTACATTGAGAGCTCAGAGATGATAAGTTTTTCTTCAGTCTCTGAGTTTACTAAATCATTTTATGAATTACTTAAACAGTTTTAGGATCAATAAGGTGAATCCGTTTTCCTGAAGTCACGCATTGAAACAGAAAACAAAAACATACCGCGCCGGACAGTCTCCACATTCTTCGCTTTAAAAAACCTTAAAACTTTTTTAGTAATTCATGAAATGATTTAGTAAACTAACAGACTGATGAAAGACTCATCATCTTTGAGCTCTCAAAGTAAAAACCTTATCTTTAAAGGACTTTTCTTATTTTTTTACGTTTGACCGCGGTTAATTGCTTGCGTCGCTTTGGTTTATATTGTATGGGATCAAGCGTTTTCAGGGTTTAGTATTTTGGCGAAAAAACGTTTGATTGACTAAGAAAAATTGGATTATCAAATCTATTCACAATGTCGTCCAGCGATGCTGGTTTTGACTCTAGCTCGGATTCTCGAGTACAACTTAGAAGTCAAGGGTTCATCAAATGCGAGCGAACAAGAAACCTCAGATGACGAGGAACCAGGAGATGTATATGCAAATGAGGCGATAGCAGACGAGGAATGGCTGGCCCACAATGAAGCAGAAAGGAGAATGGAGGACAAACTTGAAATGAAATTGCAAAAGCGAGAAAAGGTGGCAGACAAATATGCTGATTCCTTGCATTTTCTTCGATGTTTTTGCTTGGGTTCGACTCGCGCGCGGACACAAGCGGACCAGCGCGTCTTTCCTCCTCTGAAAAAAATGAGACGCAGAGAGATATTTTAGAGGAATGCACACTTGGAAACCAGCAAAATTTTACAAATACAAAGTGAGTGAAAGACGGGAAAAAAGAAAAAAAAAACGTATTCACAAACTGTACTGCCGAGTACTTCATGGGCTCCCAATGAACACGCTTTGATTTTGACAAAGTCGACCCAATTTGTTCTTCTCTTGCTTTTCTTCGGATCGACACCCTTCAAAAGATACTGGGTGCAATGATAAACCCTTAACCTTGCTTGGGCCGTTGCTACAACCGAAAACAACGCATCAGTATCTGGCATTCCGAAGCAATAACAGTTCTGAACAAGAAAGCGATTAATATCTCGGAATGACGTCACAAATTATACTATTTCCAGACCCTTTTCACTGATTCTGCGGCTCGGTCGTGTTTTCAAAAAGGGCTATTTTCCCCCTCTTTAAAACGTCATAAGAAATCGCGGTTTTAAACGAATTCAAAATTTTTTTTTGCGGCATTTTCCTCAGTTCCATACAAAGATTCAATTGAGCGATAAAAGATTTTGGGGGTTATAGGCACTTTAGCGAAGACTACAGTTCCTCGCTAGAATATCATTTGAAATATTATTGTGCATAATTTGCAACTGCTTATTAATTTTAGCTATATTAAGCCTGGTAAGCTATTTTCAAACCTTTCAGCGGACGAATTAGTGTTCATATCACACCGACTGTATGTCGTTTGAGAGTTGAGTTTAAGTATTTCCAAGGGGTAATCAGTATGCGGACAAAACAAGGTCCATAACACATGCCAGATGAAATATAACATGACTGGTAACTTTTAAACAGGCAAATAAAAGAAAAAAAAACATAAAAGATATGCATTTGAGCCAAGCTTTATGTTCACAGAAAATTTTTGGGCTTAGTTTAAAGTGTGACAAATTCCTTTCTGGGATCGAAAATAAGGTGCACACCATTTGGGTGCAGGAGCGAGATATCGCGTTTTCAAGTACGGTACATGTGAGTGCCAAATACCAGCTTGATATCAGTACTGATTCATCCTTTACTGGTGCTTACTTAGATCAGCGATGTTGGATAGAGCGACTGGTGTCATTGCTTGTACAATCGAATTGTTAAAACCTCCTTGAAAGCCGCTGAAACTAAAACCAAACTCCCTAGAGCCGTCAGTTCCATTTTGCACCTTCATTGTCACCATGGCGGATGACTTGGCCTCTCGCAGCGTCTTTTTGATTATTGTAGAGGTCAGCTCGATTATAATCTTAAATATTCTGTCCCTGATTGGAAACACCTTGGTTTGTATTTCTGTCTACAGGAACGCTCGACTCCGCACGACGACAAACTTGTACATCATCGCTTTGGCCGTCAGTGATTTGCTCTCCGCTGTGTTTGTGATGCCAATTAGTGCGAGCGTATTGATAACCGGTAAATGGGTTTTCGGCGGAACGATCTGTCAACTTTACGCCTTCCTCAGTATGCTCGTACTCTACGTCTCTCCTGTAACCATGGGCTTAACAGCTGTAAATCGGTATGTGAGGATATGCAAGTCTGATCAGCAGTACAGGAAACTGTTTTCTGTCAAGACATCATACGCTCTCCTGGCTTGTGTATGGGTATTTGTGGCTTGTTACGTTGCCATCCCGCGGTTGTTCGGCCTCCAAGCGT
>JAEMWC010000077.1:245000-350000 GCA_016490735.1 Pachyseris speciosa
ACTCTGTGTTTATTGCAAGGTTACCATATATCAGTGTCAAAGGAAAATTAAGTGCTTTTGAATCAATCTGTATTTTGATGGACCCAAGATTGCCTCTAATTTGGTGTCTCCTTGATTTAGCCTTGGATGTGCAGCCAAAAAAAACAAATCAGGATTTGTTTTATCTGAAAAGGGATCTAAAAGCCCTTAGGACTAGACTATGTCTTCCTTCTTCAACGAAGTTACTGTAGCTGTGCAGGCTAAGCTTGGGATACTGGAAAAGACACTTGCATGTAGAAAGTGTTTTCCATTCATGGCCAGAACTAGGGAAGAATATTGCCAAAAATTAATACATTTTAACGCATAAATGTACAGGATTTTCCAGAATTCTAATAGCCAGGTGTGAGGGTCAGCTATATATTCTATTTTCAGGATTTTCATTTGTTCTTAAATAGATGTGTTACAAAAACTGTGTTGTGGCATAATAAATAGGCAGTCCCACCTCCCCCAGGTCAAGGACAAGTAAGGGGGCCATGTTAAATGCCTTAGAGGTCACATTTATTTTTAGGGAACTCTTTATGGGTGAAAATATATTTCATGTAATATGTATACTTGAAAGATAAATTATCTTTTATGAAACCATCCAAAAGACAAGGTGGGGAAGGGGATGGCAAGTTTTGAATAGAAAAGCTCAATGACTATATAGGATACAACCAAAAAATCCATCAATAATAATGAAACTTTATTTGCACTTAAAAATTACACGATGAGAAAAGGTACTGAAACATTGTCTCATTGTAAAAGTAAAAATAATACTAAAAAATATAATTATATCAGATAATCTTCAATTAAATTTGCCGAGTCAGTAGTCTACTTCATTACAACATTAAAAATCTTGTTCTCCAGATAGCAGCTACAGTAAGAACTTCTGGGTGGGCTAACAAAAATTGAGGTGGGACTATTGTTGAGGTTAAGCTTTCATCGGCCTTTTTCTAAGCCAACACTGAAACGATGATTCTCGAGAATCCGAACCTATATTATAAGTATCCTCTAAGCGGGTAATGTAAAGATTAATTAAACTTGCAAGTTGTAACTGAGCTTCCTCTAAAAGAATCGATGTATGTATCCTTAGAAAGAGCCGTGTTATATAAAGGAAATCGCTCACAAGTTGGCTTCTACCGCATGCATGTGACTGTTTTCTGATTGTTGGTCGATTACCGTGGAATCGCCCCTGCTGACTGCCCTAAATTGGTCCTGCTGAACGTGTTATTTACATGATCAAAAGCCGCCATTTTGTCCTGAAACCTCACGCAGGCGCAATCAAACCGGAACCAGGATTTTCTGGTTCCGGTTTTGGATTCTTCCAGAGCGTCCGTTGCCCGTTCAGCTGGATAAGGGTAAAGTAGGCTCTGGGGACGAGATTGACTGTGATTTTGCTCCAAATAATATTTTGCTCATGCGTAGTTTTGTCCACGCGTCCAAGCTATTCAAATTCAGTGAAAGATGGCAGATCGTTTCACGCTTCCTGAAAATAATTATGCCAAAACAAGCTCGGTGATCGAATGATAAAACTATTATTGAACACGTGTTTCGCGAAATATCGTGATTTGTCAGTGTCTCGCAGATCAGGAGCCCATACCTAGGAGCTTACAACTCCCATACTATGTTACGGCATTTTTACAGACCGATCCATTTTTAGACTATCTTTTCCCGCGAAAAAAGGCAACGAGGACGGCAACGGCCACGAGAGCGCCACAAAACAACAGTTTTAATGAGCGAAACTCAAAGGCTCTGCACGTGCAGCGGCTTGTGATTGGTCATTAGGGTTCCTGCGGGAATCTGATATTGGCGGAAAATTCAATCTAAAAATAAATTGGTCTGTGAAAACGCCTTGACAGAAATATAGGGCAGTTTTACGCTCCTAGTGACGGGGTCGCAGATAAATTATCTGCCTCAGCCTTCGGCTTCGGCAAATAATTGAACTGCTCGCCACTGACAAATCACGATATTTTGCTCAACCTCGTCCAATAATTGTTTATTATTCGTTGGCATTTTAATCAAACACTCCCAGCTCTTCCTCTCCGACATTCAAATGTCATTTACATGATGTTCTTTGCTAACGACTGACTGTCAATATTGTTTACTTCTTGTCAACTTATCAACTTCTCTTCAACCAATAGCAAAGCTGAACGTATTTTTTTTTATAACACGCCCGCTAGCTACCATGGCATTTGTAAGGCCTCTCACATTTGTTGGCGTGGACACCAGGTAGGTTGTCGGAAAAAATGTCACTACCACGGAGCTAAGCTTAAGTTAACACTGGGTCTGTTTTTATCTTTTGATTTGGCAGGTGTTACACTGTCTTGATCTCGAAAAGAGACCGCAGTACTTCCTGAGATACTTTCCGCAAAGAGAAAAATGGGAGCTATGGTAAGTGAGACAAAATTTACATTTTCTTTGCACTGAGTAAGACTTTACCTGAAGAGAAAGGTTCAAAATTACGAGGCTTTCCAGGGCAGAAGCGACAAGCGACATGACTCCAAAAACAGGCGACAATCGTCTCCCAAAACATAACACCGACAACCGACAGAAATTTGGCAGAAAAAGCGCAACAGTTTCGGAAAGCGACATTTTACTTTCCATTTATCTTTGTTTTCTTTGCGGCAGCGACTTTTGTTCCGAATGAAACAAGCGAAATACAGAGTCAAAAGCGAGCGACAAAGCGACACCAGACCACCCTTTGGAAGGCCTCAATCACTGGCTCCTGGGTGCCATTGCCTGGTGTGAATATCCATTGCTTTGCGTCGCTTCTTCTGGAATCAGAACTGACACGAATAGGAAACCACCTAACTCCATTTGGTATACTGGTTTCAAAGAAGCCAACTAAGATATTGTACTTCGTTGCCGGTGTGATAAAATCATTCACAGCTCTCTGATTTGAACCGGAAATATTTAAATAAACGGCAACTCCGGTTTCCTAACCGCGTTAGTTGAAATCAAAACAATTTTGTTCCAATCTTTGGATGGCGTATGTCAGTTGTAATATCATCAACCTTGGTTAAAATTTTCGGGAAATTGAAATGAAAGAAAACAAAATACTTGAGTTGGTTCCTGACGATGTTCCACACCCATGCAACTGATTTTGTAACAAATAGTATGGTTGTTTAAACATTCGAAAACGAGCAGGCCGTACTTTTCATTCTTGGAATTTTGACTCGTCTATCGGCCTTAAAAATGATGGCCGAAGTTAAGAGAACCGGATTAATACACGGAAAAGCAAAGAAAAATTTCTGCTAACATTCAATGCTTTCTCTTAAACTTAGCGCTGAATTATATCGGCATCACCGTATCGAATTCATGTCTACACTGTGTTTTTTTCCAGCTTTTTTTTGCGTATATTGTTGTCGCTGAAAGCTGCAAAATGTAACTGTGTCCCATATGTTTTGGGTTCAGTTCTCAGTTGCCGCAGGTCGGCCTTAAGAATACGGGACTCATGACAAATGACAATAATTCTTGGAAGAGCATTAATCCGCTTCGGAAAGTTTAAATTCCGAACAACTCGTCCAAAATTAAATCTGAAATTTAGTTCCAGATATATATTAAATCATTAAAGGGGATTAGTTTCTAAAGAAACTGTGGTGCTGCGTCGGTGGGGAAGTGAGACACGAAAATTTGGTTTATCAACGGAGTTGATAATGTAAATTGACCACCGTACAGGGATTCGATTAGCTGACGTTTCGAGCGTTAGCCCTTCGTCGGAGCGAATCGAGGAATTGTGGGTTGTGTATGGTATATATACAGAAAATGGAGCTACGCTATTGGTGGTAACATGGTAACGTGAAAAACAGGAATAAATTAATTGAATGAAAAGCGCTCGTTGATACCGTGGGGATTAAGAGTGCCAATTTGAAAGATCAGTTTTTGCTCGAGATTTTTACGGCTTTCCGTGGTACCTTGATGTAGGGAAAGGCCGGAGATTGACATGTGTTGTTTGGAATGGTTAGGGAGATTAAAATGCCGAGTGACAGGTTTGGATGCGTCTTTGTCATCTTTCTCAACATCACGAAGATGTTCTCGGAATCGGTCACCTAGTCGTCTTCCTGTTTCACCAATGTATAACTTTTTGCATAATGTGCAGGTTATGCAATAGATAACATTTGCGGAGGTACACGTGAAACGATCAGTGATCTTAACAGATCGCTTAGGGCCCGATATTTTGTCAGTGTTTTGAATGAAAGGACAAGTTTTGCATCGCGAGCGCGCGCATTTAAAAGTGCCAGGTTGTTCAGTTGTTTTGAATGCGCTTTTAACTAGAAAGTTACCTACATTTTTGTCGCGTTTGAATGAAATCAGCGGTGGTTCCGAAAAGATTCTAGCAGTTTCTGGATCATTTTGCAGTATCTTAAAGTTGTTAAGAATGATGGCTTTAACTGGGTTATTATGCGGGTGAAATGTGAGGGTGAATGGAATTCTGTCATTCTTTTCCTTTTGTGACGTCTGTAGTGCTGACTGTTGATCAATCTGCTGAGCGCGGTGATGGCCCGATTGAACTACAGAATCAGGATAGCCACGTTTCTCGAAAAAATGGCACATTTCCTCTGATTTGTTGGAAAAATCAGAGTCATCACTACATAGACGTCGAAGTCTAAGAAATTGAGAATAGGGAATGGCGTTTTTGACATGAGATGGATGTGAAGATGAATACAACAAATAACTGTGAGAATCGGTGGGTTTGTAGTGCACACTGGTACATAAGCCGTTGCCGCTGATAAAAACTTTGATATCGAGAAAGGCCAGGGAAGTTTCCGAAATTTCCCAGGTATATTTTAGAGCCGGATGAAAGGAATTGACGGCGGTTATAAATTGATTGATTTCCTCCTTGCTAGACGAAATTGCGCCGATACAGTCGTCAATGTAGCGACCGTAGAGTTCAGGTTTAGGACCGTTGTACTGATTGAAGAATTGGTACTCGACGTACCCTACAAAAAGATTGGCGTAGCTAGGTCCCATTTTTGTGCCCATCGCTACACCATTAATTTGCTTGTAATAGTTGTCAGCGAAAGAAAAACAGTTAAGTGTTAAAACTAGTTCAGCTAGGCGGAGTAGCGTTTCCGAGCTAGGTTCCTTGACGGTGCGTTGATCGAAAAAATACTTAAGTGCTTGAAGACCTTCGCCGTTTGGAATGACAGTGTATAGAGATGTAATATCCATAGTGAAAATTAGTTTGTCTTCGCCGGTGAAATTGAAATCGCGGAAAATTTCAAGTGCGTGTTGACTGTCTTTAATGTAAGATGGCAAAGATTTGACGATGGGCGCCATAATCTTGTCTAAATAACTAGAAATGAGTTCGGTAGGGCAACTACAGGCAGAAACGATAGGTCGACCCGGGTTGTTAGGTTTGTGGATTTTGGGTAAAAAGTTTTGTTTGGGGACTTCCGTTTGATGTTGACAAAACAGTCTTGTGACTCTTAATTGAATTCGCCAGTAGAAAAGAAGAAACGGTGATGATAATTTTGAAGGAAAATAATCATTTGAAATTCAAATAGATGTACTTTGAGATCTACTTTGATGTTTTTCTCGACTTTGCACCCTTCTGTCTCCAGCGAGGGAGACATCGCCATGACAACAACTATGTGACATGCATGTTTGTCAGTGATCATCCCACTGCTATCCCAACGGTAAATTTTCATTGCTTATTTGGCTTGTTTTAAAGCTTTCTTTGCTTTAACGGATAAAATAAATGGTAATTGGTAAATATAACTGTAGTTTCGTTCACGTATGTTCTTTAATTTCCTCCGTAACGTTGAAATACGAAGCCACGAAGTATCACGGTTCTCGGCGTCGTTATGGAGTACAGTAAAAGCTGAAGTCTGGTTTTATCAACTAAATTGATTGAAAATTCAAAAAATTGCAATTGAATTTTTCTGGTTTTATGACATCGTAGCATCGCGCATAATCAAACAAGAAACAGACGAACTGTGTCTCAAGAGTTTTGTCCTAGGTTGTAATCATACTTAGCGGGACACCGATTCTAATAAATTAATGCGATAACTCAATCATAGTCCTTGGCAAAATAACAATTTCCAATTCATTCAGTTCCCGCCGATACTTTTGTCCTTTACAGTATGCGAGTATCCCAACAAGAAATAATTAAGAGGCATTATTGATCAAGGGGCTTACCGATAGTTTTGTTTGTCCGTTACAAGTTCCTCTATACTCCAGCCAGCTGTTTTTGCTTGCGCTGCAAGATATATCAACCCTGGTGCCCTTAAAAGAAATGGAGGCTTCTTTCACGATTAAACTACTCATTATTGTTGTTTTGTTTTTAATTATAGATGAAGAAATTCGTAATTCTTGCCCTTGTCGTCCTTGTTGGTAAGCCTGTCTCTCGCATTCCATCAAGTATTTCCTAGTTAGACACTAATCTACGGTACAAGTGCTTCCAATCACAGCGAGCCAAAACTAGCATCTCCGATCCGATCCGATCCGATCCAATCCGATCCGATCTCCGGCGGAGATTCTACAAGTACATGTTGACACTGTAGTTCCTCCTCGTAAGCGCTTCAAAACAGTTTGCAATTACGAGACTATGGACAGAGTAACAATAACAATTATCATTACAACATTGCCCAAAATTAACAGCAAACACTAAAATAGATGCCATATAACAGTCAACAATAATCCCCATCAAGACCTTCAATTACTTAAGCGTTATATCCTTTCGAACTTGACAAGATCGCTCATGATATTAAAACGTTCTTTCAACGTATAGTGTGTCACCTTTCGCCGCTTGGTTTGACTTTACTTCGCTTTGTGATTGGTTTGCAGTTACAACTCGTGCCACTTCAGTTCTTAACTAAATCATGACTTGCACAAGCTTACTAATTTTCCCGCGCTTTGCTCACGCTGCAGGAAATTATAGGAAATTAACAATGCACATTAACAACGCGAAAAGAATTTACACAAAATTAACGCGAATTTTCCAAACGTTTAGTTAACACGTCAACTTAATGCGAAATTTTCGGAACCAATGTCCCCATAACTTTATTTTACGCGAATTTGCTGCAATACAAATCAAGGCGGCTTGGAAATCCCCATAGATGTGGCCGTGCAGTGGGACTAGGATGGACGGAAATGGAAATTTTAGGAAAAAAGAGTGAAGACGTTAGTTAGCTATCCCCTCGGGAAAACGGATTAACACGAACGAGACCAGTCGAAAGATATTTTGAACTCAATTCTTATAAAGAAAACTGTCAGATAGTGACTCCCAGGTGTTGATGGAGGAGCTATGAGTTATTGAAATAAAGGTTCTGTAAAATAACAATGATGTAGAAAAGTATGATTTGAATTAACATCGCCGTAAATTAAGATGCATTAAATTAACGCAATTTTTTTAAACCACGTTAATAAAATGCATCGTTAATTTTCTATAATAAGGTACCTCAAATTCTGATTGACTGATTAAGCTGGTTACACACGAGCAAGTTTTCCTTGACAAGTTTTGACTTGACAAACCTTTTTTGCTGGTGTGTAAAGAAAAACCTGACAAGTGCACTTGTTCAAAAGCTGGCATGCTAGTTGTTGAACAAGTGCATTTGCCAAGGAAAAACGTAGCGGAAAATGAGCGGAACTCGCTCGTTTGTATGGGTCAACAAGGAAAACTTGTCGAGAACATTGTCGTCCGCTGTCAAAGAAAACTTGTTCATTCGTTCACACCGGCAAATAAAACTTGTGAAAGTAAAACTTGTCAAAGAAAACTTGTCGTTCATACATGAGCCAAAGGAAAATTGTCAATGACACTTGTCAAGGAAAACTTGCTCGTGTGCAACCAGCTTTACGCTGTTCACGTCTGTTGTGATTGGTCTCTGGTAGCACCGTTGCTCAGTAGCACAGTAATAAAAACAGTTACCGTAAGGTATTTAGTGGATTGACTAACTTTCTCCTTATTTATGTAGCTTACATGGTTGAACAAGGTGCGGCCAAGAAAACAACAGCAGGTAATTGAGTCACCTCGTTATTTCACCGTGGTTCCCACAAACATCTTTGCTTCTATCTTATCGTTTGATCGTCTGCCGCTAATCCTGCAAATTTATTATTAGGATGTGAGATGTTCCTAGAAGTGTCATCTTCTGTAGTTCAGTAATTTTGATGTCACCCGGGATTTGTTTGATGTGTTTCTCCAAGCCCTTTTTTTATTAGTCCCAGTGCTCCAATCACCACTGGAATCGTTGTGGCCATTATTCTCCACTTTCGTTCAAGTCTTTATATTTTGATAGCTTTTTAGTAACTTTACCTGAAGTGTTCTTTTCAGTGGAGATGGACATGTGAATAAGTAGGCAGATTATTATTATTATTATTATTATTATTATTATTATAAAATAACATTTTCTGTCATCATTATTAGTATTACTATCATGATCATCATCATCATCATCATCATCATCATCATCATCATCATCATCACTTTGCTTTTCCTGTTTCCCAATCCCGAGGAAAAAAATCCCTTCCCTCAACAGTTTGAAAGAATCCCACAATTATTTATCTTTCGCAACCGCAACTTACGAGGACCCTTACACAGTAATGGATATTTTTCTCTGTGAAGGATGTCCAAAGCTAACAGGTTTTTGTACATGACACTGAGTAATGTTGTCATGTACGTTTTCCCGGCTTAACTTTAATTTGAAAATTTTAATTGTATTTTGTTTTTATTTACATCTCTTCTATTCTTTGAGCTCGTTCTTTCTTTCTTCGTTTATTAGGAGCTTTATTTTTCCACGTCTTCGATCTTAGAACGGTATTTTCCTCCAACCCTGTCTGGACCTGATCACGTGACCTGTAAAAACAGCAATACCACAGAGAGGGCGGGGTTTGTCACAGTAATATTTTCTTGACTTGCCACCCCACTCTGCCATCAATTTTTTTACCACCCAGATTTTAGGTGGTCACGTGATCAGGTCCAACCAGAGTCTCTCTCTCGCCAATAAGGGATGAAAAGAGAGAGAGAGAGAGAGAGAGAGAGAGAGAGAGAGAGAGAGAGAGAGAGAGAGAGAGAGAGAGAGAGAGAGAGCCTGGGTTCGAGGTTGAAAACAAAATCTTCGCTGGTTTGTCTCTACAATCAAATCGCTATTTTCTAGCGCAGTTGTTTCAGTTGCGATTCGCATCGTTCCAAAATTAAGTCAAAAGGCAATCACTCCCACAAGTCCCTTGATTTGAGATCTTATCACAATATCAAGTAATCCAGGTAACTCATAGATTAATCTCAGTTTTCTACAAATCCGTCCTATATATCAAAAGGCGAGTAAAAATTGTAACCACTTGGCACGCCATACAGAAGGGCTAAAAGAGGATCAGTGATCATGTGCCTCAACAAAACATATAACAAAAACCGCCTAAACGTTATTTCTACAAAGACAAACAAAACAACCATAAAAACGTTTTGTCAGCTTAGATGGTTGAAGCTAGAGTTTGGAATTGACATCATTCTAGATATTTAAGACGACGCTTTAGCATAGTCTACCCAAATTTGAGGCCATGTACCTTAATTCTAGAGAAACTCTGACTGAATTTTGAATTTTTTCGTTCATTGCAGCTCCTACGAACACAGGTAAATATTCACTCTTATTTTAATTTCTTTTTCATGCCACTTTCTCTCTATTAACTGCATGCCGAGACCCACATAATATACTTGATTATTTTTGCTTCATGCCGATTAGGAATGTTTACATCAACACCAAGTTCTGTGTTAGTTTATTTTGCCCCTTTGTATTTGCTTGACCGAATTTCAAGCTCTAATTTAGAACAAAATTGCCATTCCTTCATTGTATTTTAAACATAGAAAAAGGCGTGGTTAGCCCCAAATTTCTTTTAGCTAGCATTCTAAAAGGTGGCACTTCTTAAGATCTGCTTTCCGCACATAGCCAAAATCAATGCAAAATTGTATTAAAAGGCATCATCCTTATTTTATTGTTATATCGTATTTTTTTCCAGGTGCCCCAGCAGTATATTCAAGTAAGTAAACTGTTTTGACAAATTTACTTTGTTCTCAAAAGTCTACTGACAAGGTATTTTGTCATGTGGGGTAAACACGGCTCTTAAATCAGCAGTTAATCGTAATTTATTTGAAAAACACACTAAATGTTCAAGAAGCACAAGTCGCATTGTATCTTATTCTTTACTCGTGATTTGATCGGGTTTCAAGTTTTCTCGTGCTTGCTAACCTATGAAAGTTGCAAGATCGATGATTTTGCACCCTTCTGACCGGATATATACTGCTTTGCGGCACTTCCACGCAGCAGAACCCGTGTATCGGTCAACGGTTGGGTGTGTTCCCAATTCGTTCTTTGTCTGTCTGTCGGTCTTTCTGTCTGCATGTCTGTCTCTCTGCCTGCCTGTCTGTCTGTTTGCCTGCTCGGCCTGTCTGTCTGTCTGTTTTCTTGTTTCCCTGTCTGTCTGTCAGTCTGTATCTCGCGAGGGCTGTCTTTCTCTCGGTTTTCGTTCTTTATGTTTTCAATTCAGTTTCTAGTTACGCTTGTTGTTAATCGGAGCAGATAACTGTAACATGATGTTGGGCCGCGAGACTTGGTACATAAAAACATCCTTTTATAGTCTTGATTCCAATAAGAACATGAACATTGTTGTTAGCCTGCGTGCAGACTTCTTCTATGTTGATGCCAAAAAGCTCCACATTTACTTAGTTGTCTCGCCGCGGGAATCTGCGTCTTATTTATTGTCGGCATCAGGCTTTACTAAGAACACGTGGATTGAGAGTTTTTTGAGTAGCATTTGGTATTTTTTTCTGTTACAGGCGGCATCTTTGGAGGAATCATTTTGAGTCTCTTCTTGACCATGTAAGTAGTCATCACAGCATACCTTAAACTGCCGCTTATAAGCCTGGGCATGTACACCTTCATAAGGGATTCTCGGGAGGCCTTATAAACGAGGGGCTTATATCCGAGGGGTCTTATAACCGAAAAAGTAAAAGCGCGTCGAAAGATAGCCGTGCTGATCAAAATACGTTTTGCATTTACTAGTTGGTAATTAAGCTTCAAAACGTCATATTAAATCGAATTCATTTCAGTATATTTTGCGACAGAATTAAAACTAACAATAAAGCATCGAAAACTTACTTTGATGGTAGAATGAAGTTTTAGTTATATAAAGAATTTATAATCAAAAAGAAATAATTTTTAAAACTTTGTGGGAGGAGGTGGGGGGGGGGTGGGTAAAATAAAGAAGTAACAACCTTATTGTTATTAAAACGTTCTCTTTGAAGTAGAACAGAGCTCCCTAGAAAGGGCTTAATATTTCTCGAAACATAAAATGCTAGAGGGGGCTTCAGATATCCATGGGGGTGGGTAAAATAAAGAAGTAACAACCTTATTGTTATTAAAACGTTCTCTTTGAAGTAGAACAGAGCTCCCTAGAAAGGGCTTAATATTTCTCGAAACATAAAATGCTAGAGGGGGCTTCAGATATCCATGGGGGTGGGGGGTGGGGGGTGGGGGAGGGTTATAATCGGATGTATTTTGTTGTTTTTGTTTACCGGTAGATGGGCCAATGACCGGAGAGTGTTATAAGTCGGGGGAGGGGGGGGGGGGGATTATAAGCGGGCAGTTTACGGTATCAAGAAATGAAATTAGTTTTAGAGTGTTGCTTAAAGCCGACTGAGCTTTTCTTTCGGGCAATTAAAGTTTATGGGAACACCAAGAGTGGAAACAAGCATCAGAGTGTATCACAAACATAAATTTTCTAATTTTGTATTTTTCAGTTCTCATACTCTGCTGATGCTTATGGCTTAGTCGATGACGACTATATTTGTTTCGCTTCCCAGACGCCTGCTGATATATGTAGCTTAGATAATTAATGTCCATGGCTTTTGATTTAGTAGCTCAGCGGTTTTGACTTTGAGATATGCTGTAACAGAAACTACAAAGCAAGGGGAAATAAAACTGAAGTTAACATTTACTTGTCTTTCGTCCTATTTCATCTGGTAAAACTTAAGAGCTGGACATACTACGCAAGAAAACCCAATTATACTCAGCGTAGAGCAAGAGAGTGTATAGGCTGATTTCCCTCCTCCCCAAGCGGTTTCGCTCTGAAATACTTTACCCTATTATGTTTTCTTGTGACATCACTCTATGACGGCGTGATCACCAAAGATGGTGGAAGCCGCAATCTTGGATTTTTTTTTTTTATTTCAAGAAATCTGGCCAATTTAGCCAAAATAAGTAACGATCGATAGAGAAAAGTTTACATATAGACTAGAAAGATGAAATACAAGGATTAGTGTGTTCAAAGATATGTTCACATTGAAGTACGTGACACCAAAGAGCAACAGAAAAGAGATTTACTCAATCCGCATTGCATAAATACCAGCATGGTTAAATAAAGTTGCTTACTTGCTGACTAACTGACTGACTAACTCACTCAATCACTCACTTATTGACTGATTAACCTATTGACCTGTCGACTTGCTGACTGACTGAGTGATTGACTGACTGACTGACTGACTGACTAACTGACTGAATATGGCTGAATGACTCACTGCCTGACTGACTTGCTGACTGACTTACTCACTAACTGACTGCTGACTGACTAACTGGCTGACTGACTGACTGACAACCTGGCTAACTTGCTGACTGACTGGCTGACTGGCTGGCTGACTGACTCACTGACTTACTTACTGACTGACTACTGACTGACTGGCTGACTGACTGACAACCTGGCTGAATTGCTGACTGACTGACTAACTGGTTGACAACCTGGCTGACTTGCTGACTGACTGACCGACTGACTAGCTGACTGGTTGACTGACTGACTGGCTGCCCGACTGTCTGACTGACTGACTCACTGACAGACTTGCTGGCGGACTGGCTGACTGACGTACTTGCTGAGTTACTTGCTGACTGACTGAATGACTTACTTGCTGACTGTCTGAATGATTGACTGACTTGCTGACTGACTGACTGTCTGACTAACGTACTTGCTGAGTTACTTGCTGACTGACTGAATGACTTACTTGCTGACTGTCTGAATGATTGACTGACTTGCTGACTGACTGGCTGGCTGACTAGCTGACTGGCTTACTGACTAACTGACTGTTTGACTGACTAACTGGCTTACAACTGTAGCATATTTGCTACCGCCGACGGGTTAGCTCAGTGGTAGAGCACCCGATTTGCGGGTTAGCGCTGTTTTGTATTATGTCGTTAATTTTAATAAACTTGAACTTGAACTTGAACTTGACTAGCGTGCGGGAGGTCGGGGGTTCAAACCCCGGTCGGACCAACACTCAGTGTCTTTAAATAATTGAGGAGAAAGTGCTGCCTTTGTAATAACATCTGCAAATGGTTAGACTTTCTAGTCTTCTCGGATAAGGACGATAAACCGTAGGCCCCGTCTCACAACTCTTCATAATTGATTCTGTGGGACGTAAAAGAACCCACACACTGTTCGAAAAGAATAAAAATGTATGTATGTATGTATTTGGCTGTTGGGATGGCAGCCCAAGGGTAAAATGTGGCAGGAAGTAAAGGATACACATACAGTTTGTGAAATTGTGAACGTTTCCTTTTTTCTGCAAAAATACGAACAAAAAATGCTACAAATCCACAAATAAGACACCATTTCAATTAAGTCCACCTTAAAGACCTGTATCAAAGGACAATGTTTTCTTGTCATCTCAGACAAAATCCGAATTATCTACTCTCAATAATAACGCTTTTTCACTCCAGATGACCCTAATGTAAATTCTTATACATACGGCCATCAAAAAGTGAGTAACAAAGTTTCTTTTGTGATGTTGATCGCTGACAAATGAAACTTTAATTAATTCATCAGACACCGAAATTATTCAAAAGCGAACTTGTCTTAAAAATGGTTGGCTTCTGATAAATTAATCAATCAATATCGAAAACTAAACATCGTTGCACACTTTTTATTTCTACATGTATAAGAATTTAAAATGTAAAATCAAGTTACAAAACTCAGCAACTTTTGTACTATAGCTCAACTTGATATCTTACGGTGACACGTAAGAATTTTGTGAACAAAACTCCAAAGTTTGAACCACAAGAAGACCTAAAAATAGGTAAATAAACACTACAGGAAATTAACCGTGCGTCTGTTCATTAATAGATCACAGATGACGTTAAAATGTGGAAAAACAAAGAAGTGGCACACCAGCCGCAGGCGAGTATGTCACTGATGTTTTTACCACATTTTTACGTCTTCTGTGATCTATTACTGAACAGACGCACGGCAACATGGAATCTATTTCTTTTATATCATGAAGAAACAAAATGCAAGCGAAAAACTTGTTTATTTTCACATTTCTGGAAATATAGTTGCAGTGATGACGTAATCTGTGCATCTGTCCTCTAATAGATCATAGCTAAGAACTAATCACAACGCGCGAGCTATTCACCTTATTATATAATGCTCAATAGTTTTCGTCAGGATGCCAAAATACTTTGAGCAACTTAAAATTCAGTGGACACAAAACGCAAACTGTATTGTGTGACTTCACTAGCAAAAAAAAAAAGTCATACTTCAGACCAATATGTACTGGGTCAATACTGTTGAGTAAAAATTTCAGCTAAGTAATTCGCGTCTGCTAACTTGAGTTTCTAAATTGCGTCTCTTGTAATTGTTCCATGATATCTGTTTTTCTCTGCAAAGCGCATTTCTTTCTCTTAGAGTAGCGGCTTTCTCTCTAATGCTTATTACCTTGGCCTCCTCTTCTGATAGCGGGCCATTAATTCATTGTTTTTTTTTATTTTGCTAGCAGAAGTCTCTGGCGGCGAGAAAGGAGAGAGACGTCTGCCGGTGCCCGACGAGTCTTCTGTGGCACAAGCGCGAGCGTTCCCTTAACAACGAATGACGTATTGGTCACGTGCGACCCGACCAAGCGCAAGCGGTTTGCGCGCATGCAACAGCCGTATTATTCATTACCAGGCTGTTTATCCATTTTCCGCAAAGAAATGATCAACTTTACAACGGCGTCGTCGTAGTCAAGAGCTTTAATGACGATAAAACTTACCAGTTAACAACGCAATGAGACTCGTCGACGACGATTCCAAGTAAACTTTCTCCGAGTGCGGGAATTACTCGGTGGTTTACAACAAGCTCCAAATCTGCTAAATGCTCCGGGCTTACGTGCACATATGCGATTAAAAAAATAGAAACTCTGCGGCTCCGGGAACGGCCAGTTAGATAATCAAAGATTTTCCGTATCCCGTCGGAAGGCACACGAATGCAGCGCTTTTGTTCAAGAACGCAGAAATAGCTTTCTTCTGCAATGGTGTTTTATCCTTGATATTGTGGCTGCTAAGGGAAGAAATTAAAGTAGCAGATTTAAAAGCTTGATAGAAGTCCGTTTTGCTTTAAGTCAAAGACGCCATTACGATTGTAGCACAGTTGGCTCACAGAAGTTTTCAGCAGAGACTAGAAACAGAGCAAGCGCATTCCTTTGTAACGGAAACCGGTTTTCAAAAACCTGCCGGTCCCGTCCAAGAATGTGAACGATGAACTCGTTGTGCACCGGTAGAGGTCTCTCTCCTTTCTCGCCGCCACCTGCCCTTCTAGCAGGGACGTCGCGTAGAATTCCCTATCCAGTGCGGTCAAAAAAAAATTTCCCGTCGGGGTGGCGGTCAGTTTTTTGCCGTTTTTCACCGTGACATCACTAAATGAAGCATACATGAAGCAAAGGACAATACATGGAGTCTTACATGATGTAACGACCTAGAAAAACAAGAAAGATGGCGACTCGACCGTGAAAAATTGTTTACGACTTTACAACAAGTTTTCTGAAAGTTTTCTTCGCGCGGACCTCCCCTGACGGGCTCAGGCTAAATGCAAAGGAAAACAAAAAAACAGTTTTTATCATATTCCTCGGATTGAAAGGCTGTGATGGCTTTGAAGGTATACGATAGACATCAGCATTTCCACTGGTACCCATCGGATTCTCAGCTAACTTTGGCCTTAATCCTTCGATAAAAGTTCTCGAAGGTGCTTCTCCATACTGAAATGGCGAGATTGAGCTAGATTTTTAGCGGAAAAAAAAACAGAGCGATCCGAGAACCTGGTGTTTATCTAAGGTAAGATCTTGAATATGATGTTTCTCGTCACCTCAATTCCGGTGGTACCCATTTAGAAATCGCTACGAACCAAACGCAAAAACAGACAAAGATCCACTCAAAGTCGTTAAAATCATACAATTCCGCCATATTTTAAAGATCACCACATGGCTCATATGCGGCTTTAGCTTATTAAAGCCCCGGATGTGACCGGGAATTCTACGCGACGATAATTCATTTCCGTAATCCTGTGAGTGCTGTGGTTGAAACGAACCATTCTTATTGCCAAATGCTCCGTTATGTAAACTTTATCAATCCGTAAACTGACAAAAACGCCCAATTTTCATTGAATATATGACCGTTTATTTTGTTGCTAAACCAAAAATGTTGGCCTCGAACGTCCTTTGAGAACAAAAGAAAAATACACAACTTTGCATTGAAGTTTTTCGGACAAACAGTATTTTGAAGCTAAAAGTCTATGTGGGCAGCAAACTTCGACTGCATGCACTTCTTTAAATCTGCTCCACAATTTCCTGCCCACTTCTTAAACGCGACTGTTTCACTTGTGCTCACTTGTGCTGACTGGTGCTCACTGGTTTGTAATCATATATATTTCATACGTATTATCAATATAAAGCGTTATAAGATTATTATTATTATTTTCGCCTTTGTGACCCAAAGGTAATTCTTGTATTCTTGAACGGCGGCATGGAAGTCCGCCAATTTCCATTTCAGATATCATTTTAGAAGTGTAGAGCCACCCAGTCCTACTGACGAAATATTACACCGACTGCGTTATTCACAAGTCAAAACTCCCCAAAAATTAACATCCGAGGTCCCAGAATCCATCCACAGAATGGCCAGAAAGAACACCGCAATGACTCGCTCAAACACTTTCGGAGGCCCACTTGTCGTGAAATTGTTTTTTTTTTTTTACCTGTTTTCTTTCAGATGATTGCTTCTACCAACCAACCCAGCCTTATGATACCAGATGGCTTCTGTGGTGGCAAATGGCTCCCAAAAACACAGCTCTAAATATACTTATATAATTATACTTACCGAATTCAAGGTCGATTGCTCGCTTAAAAACAACTTAAAGCTAGCGTGACAAGCGTAAAGAGAAAGCTAGAGCCTTAGGTGTTGCCGGGACCAGAAAAATCTTTGTGGTAACCCTTTTTATGGAATAACGAGATCGTCTTGACCTCCTACCCTTGGGAAATTGCAGACATTTCCTACAATAATTCAGTAGGTAAAGAGTTAATCTCCTCACCTGGCTTTGTTTACAAGGGCAACGCTTAAGAAGGCTGGTTTCACCAGCCGAAATATAGTACAGTACAGCCGTTGTATCGGCCCTTGCTTTTATACTCTTTGTTAATTTTATTACGCCGATCAGATCACCAGTTTGATCCAACGTACACCAGCAGGATTATTGTCCACGGTTGCGTGAATGAACATTTGATATCAGCGCTTTCTCTTCGCAAAGCAACTTCCGTTTCGAGCAAGTTAGACACAAAATATGTCTTCTGCAGCTGGAGCAACTTAAGCTACTTTGCAAACAAACGTTTCTATATTATGGGCTAAAAGGTCCTCCAAAGGGTAGAAGCGACAAGCGACGTGGTTCTGAAAACAGGAGACAATCTTATCCCAAAACACTGACAACAAGAGAGAATATTGCAGAACGAGTGCCGCAGTTTGCGATAGGGACAATTCACTTTCCATTGCTCTTGTTGTCTGTACGACAGTGACATTTCTCCCTTACGAAACAATCGAGAAACGGGGTCGTAAACGAGCGACAGAGCGACAGCAGACCACCCTTGGAAGGCCTCGCCCGGCTATGACGTAGCTGTTTCAAGAATTCTCCACTTCCACTGGCAAATTGTTCCTAGAGATGTTATAAAGACAGCTAAATAAAGGCTACTGACGCATCGAGTGGCGAGCAAGTCCCGATTAGTTGTTGACAATGTTGACAGAGCCTATCGCTTTGGCTACATTCATAACATCATTTTGATATCTGATGTAATTACGAGTAGGGACAGCGATCTTTTTGACAGAATCAAAAGTGATACTGGTCGTGTATTACATAACTTGCTCCCTCCCAAACTTTGATTTTTGGAATATTCCGATTATGCATTTGTTTCTTTAGCTCAGATGTAACCCAAGGGGAACCACGCGCGCGAACACGCATTGTTCTCAACGGAGTGTGCTTATCAACAGTAGATAGAAATGTGCATTTCCATTTTGACCACATGTCCTTGAAATTTGTAAAATTGGATATCTGATCCCAATTTTGAGACGCAATATTATTTCGAAAATCTGTACGATTAAATCTGCAAGAATTTCCTGTAAGTTAAAGTATTGTGCCCGACAGTCATTCCATTTAATTTATGGATAATTTTCTGCAGGCGAACACCATGCTATGGTCGCTAATACTGACATGACAGACTCCCGAGCAAACAATTTTATCAGGACAATTAGTATTGTCTATGATCAATTGTATGCCTATTTAGAAGAACACATTCTCATCTGTAAATATCAATCAAGTTTTCGCACTATTCACTCAACTGTCACGGCTCTCCTTGAAGCCACGGACACTTGGGCGTACAATATTGATCAAGGGAAAATCAACGCTGTCGTTTTTCTTGATTTAAAAAAGGCCTTCGACACAGTTGATCACGAGATCCTTTTATCCAAGCTAACCCACTACGGCATATGTGTACATAATGGTTTGAGTCATATTTAGATAATCGCATACAAATGTGCTCCATTAATGGGTCGTTATCTAACAGTCGTTCACTAAGTTGTGGCGTCCCCCAAGGAACGATTTTAGGGCCACTGCTATTCCTGTTATGATCTTCCGAATTGTTTATCCAATTGTGAACCGAGGATGTACGCCGATGACACCCACCTTACATATGCAGCTGTTTGTGTAGACAATTTGCAGTTGTATGTAAAGCAAGGCTTAGAAAATGTCCACAATTGGTTGAGAGTAAACAAGCTTACTCTAAATATGACTAGAACCGAGTTTATGCTCATCGGTTCAAGGCAGAGATTAAGTACTTTCACAGATTCTCCGACACTCACAATTAATGATAATCAAGTTAGCCAGGTCACCACCGCAAAATCTCTTGGAGTGACCATCGATAACAAACTCGATTGGAGCAGTCTCATCGATAAACTAACAAAGAAGATCGCTTCTGAAATTGGGGCTATAAAACGAATAAGACACCTTGTCCCTCAAGCGACTTTGCATCTATATATCAAGCTCTGATTCAGCCACATTGTGACTATTGCAGTATTGTTTGGGGAAACTGTGGGATAACTCTGCAGAACAACGTACAAAAACTACAAAACAGAGCAGCCCGTGTTTTGACTTATTCAAATTATGATGCTGATGTCAGTCAATTCTTTGAGCACCTGGGATGGAAAAAGCTAGCTTCCCAACAGCAAATACAAAGAGCCACATTGGTCTATAAGTCTCTGCACGGTTTAGTTCCAGACTATTTATGTTCAAAATTTGAAAGACGAGAAAACACGTATAACCTAAGAGACTCTGAGAATAAATTTAATGTTCCATTGCCGCGCACAAACTACTATAAAAATAGCTTTAGCTATAGTGGTGCCACTCTTTGGAACAGTCTTTCATGTGACGTAATTAAGGCAAGCAGAGTCTCTTAGGATATTTAAACCTTTGATCAAAGAAGTACGTTGAGGCACGGCATTCGTGGAAAGCAGCTTTTAGTTAGGTCTTTGTTTTAAGTATAGTGTTTTATAAATAGTATAGTTAAGTATAGTGTTTTATAAATAGTGTTTGAGTATTTTATCCATTTAATGCATTATTTATAGCTGATAAATTGTCCGTGGGTAAATAAAGACTATCTATCCATCTAGCTATCTATAGGGTTCTTAGAGAAAGGGGTCATGACTTTATACTTGCTAAAGTAAAAACTGATGGATTCAAACGGACCTTTGTAAATAGATGTCTTTTTAAATCTGTTTCTTAATATCTTTTAAATTAAATCCTATTCAATTTTTGTTATACATATTTTAGCTTATCTTATTTGTTATTGATTGTAGGGCCACACATATGTTGTGACTGTTTTCTTAACGAAGACTTCCACTATAGTGGCGCGAGTTGTGCATACCAATCCGCTAAATCTTGGGATTGAAAGAACAATACATTTATTCGCAAAATTAATAAGCTTATAGTAAAAAGAAAAAATGCTATTTTATTTTATTTCATTTAATTTATCCTTGCCTGAAATTTTTACAGAATCGATCTCAATTTAGGTCGCCTAACTAACAACTTACGCCTTGTTTTTGTTTTCGCACATCCGTTCAGTATCAGCCCTGAAATAAGGCGGCCTATATTACGAAAAGTGCTGAAAAGAAGCTTCCGTACTGACCTTACGATTCAGTATTTTTAGTTTCGCATGAAGGTGATAAACAGCCACCGATTTAAATGGAATCGTAATCGTTAATCATTTCAGTCTCGTGCACGGTTTAAAAATTTCTGGTCTTTAAAGCGCCTATAACCCCAAAACTCTTTTTTCGCTGAATTAAATCTATATATGGAACTGAGAAAAATGCCGCAAAAATTTTGGAATTCGGTTAAAACTCAATTATTTTTTATGAATTTTTAAAGTGGGCGCCACTTAATGTACGACCGAGCAAATGGGAGAACGGAGCTAGTGACGTCATTCCAGGCCATTGCTCGCGTCGCTTTGGTTTATATTGTATGGGATCAAGCGTTTTCAGGGTTTAGTATTTTGGCGAAAGAACTTTTGTTTGACTAAGAAATATGGAATTATGAAATCTATTTACAATGTCGTCCAGCGATGCTGGCTTTGACTCTAGCTCGGATTCCGATTCCGCAGAAACGGATGTCGAGTACAATTTAGCAGTCAAGGGTTCATCAAATGCGAGCGAACAAGAAACCTCAGATGACGAGGAACCAGGATATGTCTATGCAAATGAGGCGATAGAAGACGAGGAATGGCTGGCTCACAATGAAGCAGAAAGGAAAATGGAGGACGAACTTGAAATGAAATGGCAAAAGCGAGTTAAGGTTGCAAACAAATATGCTGATTCCTTGCATTTTCTTCGATGTTTTTGCTTGGGTTCGACTCGCGCGCGGAAACAAGTGGACCAGCGCGTCTTTCCTCCTCTGAGTAAAATGAGACGCAGAGAGATATTTTAGAGGAATGCACTCTTGGAAACCAGCAAAATGTTACAAATACAAAGTGAGTGAAAGACGGTAAAAAAGAAACAAAAACGTATTCACACACTGTACTGCCGAGTACTTCGTGGGCTCCCAATGAACACGCTTTGATTTTGACAAAGTCGACCCAATTTGTTCTTCTCTTGCGTTTCTTCGTATTGACACCCTTCAAAAGATACTGGGTGCAATGATAAACCCCTAACCTTGTTTGCTACAACCAAAAACAACGCATCAGTATCTGGCATTCCGAAGCAATAATAGTTCCGAACAAGAAAGCGATTAATATCCTGGAATGACGTCACAAATTATACTATTTCCAGACCCTTTTCACTGATTCTGCGGCTCGGTCGTGCTTTCAAAAAGGGCTATTTTCGCGCTTTTTAAAACATCATAAAAAATCGCGGTTTTAAACGAATTCGAATTTTTTTGCGGCATTTTCCTCAGTTCCATACAAAGATTCAATTGAGCGATAAAAGATTTTGGGGGTTATAGGCACTTTAGCGAAGACTACAGTTCCTCGCTAGAATATCATTTGAAATATTGTGCATAATTTGCAATTGCTTATTAATTTTAGCTATATTAAGCCTGGTAAGCTATTTTCAAACCTTTTATCGGACGCATTAGTGTTTATATCACACCGACTGTATGTCGTTTGAGAGTTGAGTTTCAGTATTTCCAAGAGGTAATCAGTATGCGGACAAAACAAGGTTCATAACACATGCCAGATGAAATATAACAAGACTGGTAACTTTTAAACAAGCAAATAAAAGAAAAAAAAATAATAAAAGATATGAAATTGGGCCAAGCTTTATGTTGACAGAAAATGTTTGAGCTTAGTTTAAAGTGTGACAAATTCCTTTCTGGAATCGAAAATAAGGTGCACACTCTTTCGGTGCAGGAGCGAGATATCGCGTTTTCAAGTACGGGACATGTGAGTGCCAAATACCAGCTTGATATCAGTACTGATTCATCCTTTACTGGTGCATACTTAGATCAGCGATGTTGGATAGAGCGACTGGTGTCATTGCTTGTACAATCGAATTGTTAAAACCTCCTTGAAAGCCGCTGAAACTAAAACCAAACCCCCTAGAACCGTCAGTTCCATTAGGCACCTTCGTTGTCATCATGGCGGATGACTTGGCCTCTCGCAGCGTCTTTTTGATTATTGTAGAGGTCAGCTCGATTATAATCTTAAATATTCTGTCTGTGATTGGAAACACCTTGGTTTGTATTTCTGTCTACAGGAACGCTCGACTCCGCACGATGACAAACTTGTACATCATCGCTTTGGCCGTCAGCGATTTGCTCTCCGCTGTGTTTGTGATGCCAATTGGCGCGAGCGTATTGATAACCGGTAAATGGGTTCTCGGCGGAACGATCTGTCAACTTTACGCCTTCCTCAGTCTGTTCGTAATCTACGTCTCTCCTGTAACCATGGGCTTAACAGCTGTAAATCGGTATGTGAGGATATGCAAGTCTGATCAGCAGTACAGGAAACTGTTTTCTGTCAAGACATCATACGCTCTCCTGGCTTGTGTGTGGGTATTTGTGGCTTGTTACGCTTCCATCCCGCGGTTGTTCGGCCTCCAAGCGTACGAATTCGTCCCAGGTTACGCCCAGTGCACCATCGCTCACCTCAGTGCAAGCGGCAAGTCGATTCACTACGGCATCGTCGTCACTTTGTTCTTTATAACACCGTTGATAGCTACTACATTCAGCTACACAAAAGTCGCCAGGATGATCCGACAGCACAATGCGACAATGTCTGCTTCCATCGGCGGAGGACAGAATACCCCTGGGCAAGGAACACAGGGATGTGGAAGGGGCACCCGCATCAGTGATCATGAAATCAAACTTAGCAAGTCTCTTTTTGCAGTTGTTTTCGCCTTCATGTTCTGCTGGGTGCCATTTTGGATCATCGTTATTTTGCGACGTTTTCGTCTCGTGGCCAGGATGCCTAGAAGCGTAGAACTCTTTTGCATGTTTCTATTTTATTTTGCCAACACCATCAACCCGTTCATATACGCCGGGATGAACCCCGCATTTCGAAGAGAATTCCGTAAAATTCTCAACTGCAAACGTTTGCGTAAATTGGTGGAATCTAGTGAGGGAAGAGCGAAATCCGAAGATGTGGAAACGCAAAGCAGTCAGCGGCGACATTACGACAGCTCGGCCGATCCGTCCTCAGTAGTCAGTTTCCCTCCCTATGTGAGAAAAACTGATTGTGAGATAAGACTAGAAGGGCTTGAGATGTTCACAAAAGATATTAGCAACACCAACAACAACTACAACAACGTTATTGTCTTTGTTTGAATGAGAATAATTGCTTACAGTATTGCATACTTCATTGCATTTCACAAAGTATTGCATTGTATGATACAAGAAGCATTGGATGGAATATATGGAGTATCAACCTCGTTCCCAGGGTCCTCCCCTTCTCGTTGGACGTGAAAGAAAGGAGCCTGGGAACGAGGTTGATGGAATAGTGCATTGCATTAAGTATTGCAGTGAATCAACATTGGCTTGACTGTAAACATTAGCTGCCTTGGCAGGAAGCTGTTGACTGGGAAAATGACTATTCCTCTATGTTTGGTTTTCACTATTTAAAATAAAAAAAAAATGGTTCTTCACCAGAATCGATTTTGTTAACGAAAACGTCAGACCTACACGTAATTTTCAACAATGTATGACTTATATATCCTTAATTCTGCGTCAAAAACACTGTTCTACCTCACCTGGTTGACTGAACTGTGTTCCAAACTGGATTCTAATTTTGTATAAAGAAGCAAATCTTTGTCCCCAGAATCCGCAGAAGAGACTGTATATAATTATGCATTTTTTTTCTCATGAGAGGTGTCCGCGTTGGTTTCCGTATGAGAGTTGCGTATATATATTTTTTGCCAGACTGGTTGATCAAACAACGGCGCGCTGTTTCCACGAATAATTTATACTCCTGATTTCCAGAAGATGTACTTTCTCGAGTCAAATATCGCCCCTCTCAGTGAGAAAGGAAAACAAAATCTAATCTAATCAATTTCTAACTGGGTCAGTCGTCGGCTTAAATCCCCGTCAACATTAATGCTGCACTTTCGCGTTTATGCGGAAACTTATTGTCATGAGCCATGACTGGAAACAGAAGGAAGAGTAACCGGTATATTTCCTCTTTTTCCTTTTGTTTTGTACTCATGATGTATATATTTTATTTTTAAAAACTGAACTTCGGATATCAGATTTCCAGCATTTTCATTGGTTAGCCGGACACAGGCTCTCAACTCACATAGCCAGAAATCCCATACTGGCTTCCATAATGGCCTCAAGCATGCGCGCAACACGCACATACGGATTTAACATGGCGACAAAACTCATAAAGGAAATGAGAGGAAAATAATATTGTTTTGCATTTTGCGGCGTAGCCGCACAAAGCTAAGTATTCCACTTGATTTTAGTAGAAAGAGTCAAGTTCAAACCATGTTGTAATTGAGTAAAATATGAGAAAAAATGGTTCTAAATGGTGCCTTTTTGATCGAAATCATCTCATAAACTAGCCACACTTTTCTCTCAATGTTCCTTTAAATAGGTCTTACCTTCATGGTTTCCTTAGTCGGCTTCGAGGAAACAACTGCGCCGAATTAATTTCCCACGTTGTTATTCAAAAGATAGGATATGAAGCTTGTGAAAATAATATTTTTGGTCCTAACAAATTTCGTTGGCATGGTGCGTTTTTTATGTAAATAGTGGCATTTTCCAGAAATGCGAGACGAGCCGAGATGAAGCCATTACGTAGGAAAAATGCATCTTCGAGAGGTTTGCTTTATTCCACTACGGTCGCCATATTGTTTTAACGTGTTTTCAGTGATCAGTTGTATTCCCCATAACAAGTTAGGTACTTGATATATGATGAACAGACCGAATTTCGAAAAATAGCGGGAACCTCGAAGTAATTATCGAAGGAAGTACAGGAAAATATTCACATATCCTAAGTCTGATGTAACACCAATTAAATCATTTCAAACTTGATAAATTGATTTTTTGGATACATTTCGATCAATAATCTTTAAAAGCAGTGAAGCAAAGAGCGTTTAAACAACAATAATTGCCTTCATTTGTTCGCCTGCCACGTTGAATATCAAAATATACGCGCCCGCCGTTCAATCCGCTGACTGTCTTGGATTTCTGGCTGATATACCTACACTACCTTATATGGTCAATGAACGCTTCAGCCAACAGAGAAAGTTCAATAAAAATTTCCCTTGAAACGGCAGCCATTAAAACATTAGTCGTCTCGCAGGAGTTCAGTTAACGAGTAAGAAATTTCGAAACTGTAACCCAAATACAAACGGAATTCAACTTTTCATTGCTGAGTGTTTTAGAACGACAAGAAACAGTGCTGGGATGGTGTTAAAAATTTTCTTGCAGCGCTAAGAAAATTTTCCTGGCTGTTGATGTTTAGCTAATAGCAAAACGCACTCGCAGAGTTTTTGAACTTAACTAAACGAAATTCAAAATATGTATTCAACAACAAGTGTCGCGGGTTTCACGGGCAAGTCTATTCAAAACAAACTGAACAAACGAGAACTTCAGGTAAAATTTGCAACAATAATCCACTATTGAAAATCCATCCAGCGATCAGTGACACTTTTTAAAAAATTAACACACATTAAAAATGTTCTGACCTGCACTCGATGCAATGTATCAATCACCAGCTTCAAACTTTCCGCTTACAGATATAATGTTTTGTAAAAAATGGGAAGAATTGCCGTTCTTGTTGTGTTTGTTATTCTGTTCGGCCGCGGTTCCAGTTTTTGTTCCACGGATCGAGACAAATTTCTATAAGCCATTTCTTGAAGCATAACCTGGACATTTGTCTTCCTTATCCCTCATAAATCTTGTATCCGACCAGGTCTGGTGAGACAATGTTCCAGTCCATCAAAATAAAGTGAAATTGTGCCTTCATTTTTATGAAATTCGCCTATGGTGGTGTTGTTTTTTTGATGTATTACAAATTCGCTACCTTCGGCTCGTATGCATCTACGTGAAAGCCGTTCCACCCTCTTTGAACAATGACTGAATATTTTTTTAGCAAACTACTGACCATTTACAACCATTCAGAGCAAATAAACTCTGAACTTTTTCCAAAAAGGACCCTAAACTGAAGCTTCAACGTTATTCTCGGGCAGTTTCATTGAATTCATTCAACTTTGCTCGGAAACGTTGCAACACACCGAAAGGTTTTCGCGCCCTTTTTGTTTAGTCATGTGATGGACAAATGTTTCCTTTTTTCGGTTTTCTCTTTCTCCGAGTTCCTTACTTCTACTTTTTTTTTGTTCTGATTCTCAATTATGCGTCGTAGAGTTTTTAATAAAACAATTATTCTACTCGGGCTTGCTGGATATGAAATGATTATAACCAACTCGGCGCTAGCGCCTCGTTGGTTATTTATCACTTCATATCCAGCGTGCCCTCGTAGAATAATTGTTAAATATCCGTCCACGGGAAAGGAAGGAGAAAAGTAATTCTCGATTTCCCTTGACTTCTGTAAGATATTATAATGTCAAATAAAATATAACCGCATTTAAACTTGAAGCTCGCTGCCTTAATATTTGATTGTTTTGTTCAAGTGGCACATATGGAATTATAACTGGGAAGTGGTTTGTGGAGGCCACGCTCCCCCCCCCCCCCCCCTTCCCCCCTGAAAGAAGAGGGAATCGAGAACGGCAGCAGTAATTGAATACAGTACAGCTAATAAAAAGATTACCATCTCTGTATGCATAACACTTTTTTCTCATGATCACTCTCAAGTACAAACTTTACTATCTCTAGTTGGTTTACAAGAATGCTGTCGCTATCATAACAATTACTATGCCACTTGGTAAAGACATAAGTCGGTTACATTTCACCTGGGTGGAAAAGGAATTGAGCGAACCCCTTACAACTAAGTTTATTCATTTAAGTTCATGTCATTGAGTGCGATTTGCCATTGATTACAGAGGCGATCATGTCAAAACTTCAACATTCCTTTAGGGCATTCGATTGCGCTCTGTTCCCAAAACGTCATTGGAGAATTAACTGAGGGGGGGGGGGGGGGGTGAGGGGAGGGGAAATCTCGCGAATTATCGCCTGATACCTAGCTGACTTGGCCGTGGGCCGCGTTGGCTAAAATCAGGGATATCCGCAGGAGTGAGCAAGTTAATATTGTTTCATTTATCAACATGTTAATCACAAAGTACAATTTACTGCGTTTGTCAATTTGCAGAAAAGCTGGAAAAACACGAAATTACGAACATCGCAGGATATCTATTGAGTGCACATGACGAATATTGAGCGCGCTTTGACCATATTTGGACATTGTCACAATGTGTTGGATAAAAAAATTTGAATAGTTTGAAAGGCATCAACTAGCATCGCTCACCGCAAAGCACGAATGGCTTCGTAATTAAGTTAAACGTTTGTCCAAGGAGGAGCGCAAGCATGAAACAACTACATTAAAGACTTAATGGTGGGGTATTTAATAGCGTTTTCCCCTCACCCTATGGAAGAAGAGCGGGAGTTCGAGTATGTCGTCCTCAAAAGATTAATTCCCAGGGCGTTGTTAGCAAGGATGTCCAAGTATCGACTTAATTAAAAGTTCAGAAATTCAGTCATTACTAAGTTTGGTTAATTATCAATGCGACAAAAATGGAAGTTGCTCCTTTTCTTCTACGTTGATTGCAGTTACATGATAACGAAAGTGGCAAATTAAAGGCACGAGATTTCTACTCCTCCTGCTCTTCGGATTCAAGCTTTTGCAGCTCCTTGACATGTTTCTTGTACTTTTCTATGTCTTCAAATAAGTGGCGCATGATGGGGTGATTGCAGGTCTTTGTTTGTTCTTCTAAGCAACGAATATATGCATCGTCTGCATCATCCCCTGCCTCAGTGTCTTCGTTCTCATGCTCGTACACTTGCATGCTTGCAATCAAGCACTTCTTTATGGCATCTCCAGCGCATTTGTGATAACGATCTTTCGCTGCAGAGTGGATAAATAGGTTACTACTCAGTTCTTACTGTCAAGATCCCTCATGGTATATCTCCGGCGTATTCTTTGACCCTGCTACAATGATACCGTCCCTAAAATCAAACTGCATTTCAGGACAATCAACATCTTTTAATACGTCAATGTTGCTACGGTGACAACTGTCGCTTGGAAACCAATGAAAAAGTAAACTTTGGTCATGCGTCGAAAAGATGTTATATTGTCAAGGACAACCAAGGCCAACTAGAAAGAGCGTTACGAGCCTCATTATTAAGAACTTTGTTTGACACACTCATTTTGATGCTTCACAAGTGGCGTTTGAATGAAGAGATGATGTAAATGTTTCAACAAAAGTTGGCCAAAATCTAACTATTCTCATGTGTTTTGGGGTATTTTTCAATCACTTCCTTTATATTATTCTCAAAATTTGCATTTTTATCTAAATAATCATATATTTTAGGGGAAATCTACGCTTTTACTCACCAATGTCATGGAGCCCTTCTTTCTTCATGATATCTAAGAAAACGGAAGTAATCGTGAACCCAGCTTCGTCGAAAAGGACAGAAACAGTGGTATATTGAAAAGAAACGTCTGTTTTTTGAGCCCAGCTAGTTTTATTATATGTTATTATTATGCTATACTTGGTGATTATAACTTTTGAGTCTGTGAATGAAATTCTAAAGGATGAATATGTGAATGATCATCGCAGTTGTGAACACTACTTAAACAGTAGTGAAAATAAAGCTTGAAAGTCAGAAATTCTAAAGACGACCAATCAAAGGAAAGCTACTGAGAGGCACCTTTCTTTAGTGCTGTTTATTATGCCCTACAAAGTGGTTTTAACTTGAAATAAAAAAAAAAAAACCATGAAAGCTACCGAACAGTACGTTCGTGTGTTTCTGTTTATTAAGCACTACAAGGTGATATTAGAGGTTTGAGTCTCTCGATGAATTATTGGAACTCAACCATTCAAATGAAATCTTAAAAAAATTGTACTCTCAAAGAAACCATACCTGACTTCAACACAATTCTCTTCAGGTCATCGTACTTTATCTCTGGGCAAACCTTCGATTCCTTGAGAAGATAAGAGGTCTGATAAGCCTCAGCACCATAGAACAGGAAAACTTTTGGGACTGGAGATGGAGTTTTCTCGAGAACGTCTGCCAAGCATGAAGCATATTCCTGAGAAAAGAAAACGAACTAAGAAATTAACGTCATCTAAATATACAGATGACTGAGTAAGTGGGTGAGTGGATGAGTGGGTGCGTGTGTGAGGAGTGAGTGAGTGAGTGAGTGAGCGAGTGAGCAAGAGAGTGGAGATTGAGTGAGTGGGTAAGTAAGTGAGTGGGTGGGAGAGGGAGTAAGTGAGTGGGTGGGTGGGCGGGTGAGTGAGTGAGTAAGTGAGTGAGTTCGGGAAGGGTGAGTGAGTGAATGAGTGAGTGAGAGGGGCTAACACTCGAAACGTCAACTTCTTAAATCCCTATGGTGATCAATTCACATTATCAACTCGTTGATAAACAAATTTTCGCAATTTATTATTTTATTGTATTACGAATTGAGAATCTCTTTTTTCGGAAGTAGACATATTTACCTACATTTTACACGTATTTTGATTTTCAGCTTTCAGTATGTATTTAATCTTGTCGTGATCATTTAGGACCTTCAAAGCAACTGTCCACTCTCTTAATGGTGAACTGGAGATCTCGTCGGATATCATGGTACCTTTGGAAGCACATCAAAAAAACACTGCTCATCTTCTATGGCATCCGCCTTACAAATCAAACATGTTCTATGTTCCACAGGGTTTGCTGTCCCTCCGTTTTCGTCTTTTTCTTTTCCAGTTTGTATTCTTAATGAGTGAGCTCCTAAAAACCTGAGCTTTGTTTAACTTACTCTGTGATCTGGATTTTCACTTCATTTGTTTCATAGTTCAATCGCTGACAATTATTAAATATAGCCGTTTTGATATCAACAGTTAAGGGGTGTCGTCCAAGTTCTGCTCTGCGTGCAATGTTTTCTGTATACCACGGAGTGTTCAAATTCTGTTTACCGTAAATTTGAGGCCATTTCAGAATTACATTTGGCTTCTTTTTCAAAGCGAGTCGTGGTGCTCATCTTTTCATATGACAATTAATTTCCATTCACATGCAACTTTAACTCATTTTCATATGAATGGAACTAATTTTAATCTGAAAAGATGAGCACCGGACTCGCTTTGAAAAAGAGGCCAAAGGTAATTCCGAAATGGCCTATTGTGCTCTTGTCAAAATTGTCAAAACGAGACTTGTATGACAAAAGCTTAGGAACCCAGATTTGACAGCCCTGTAGTAAATTTGGTTTTACCACAGCAGCGAAACGTTTGTTCATGATAAGAATTGTCATTATTTCGCTGTTAGAGAGGCTTTTTGCTATGAATTTCTTTGGCATAAGTATAACGACCTGATGATGTCATTTCTAAACCTAGATAGCTTTGTCTGTTAATTATATGCTCAAGTCTTGTTGTGTCCGTTGCCACTAAAAATGTTGACATTTTATTTTGATGTATTTACTTCGAGCATAGTTAATAGAGGGAAATGGTTATGAAGCCCGGCAAACATCAAAGAAGCAAAACAAAGAGGTCAAGATTTATGTTGGAAGGTTCATGACCCTGCACATATTTTGTTTTGCACTCATATACTATGCATGAATTACATAATCACAATGTTTCTATTGGTTAGTTGCATGAACACACGTACTCACCTAATGTTATTTGTGCAAGGTCAACCCACAAAATAGCAAACAAAAACATATAACAAAGAACTTTGCTAGGTTTCATAACCATCTCCCTCTATTAACTATGATTCGAGTTTCCAACCTTTAGCGTGTTTGTGAACAACATCGATCGTTTTTTGCAATGTTTGAAGAGACGGACTTATAAGCAACAGATCATCCGCGTATATTAAGCAGTTGAAAGAGGTATTCCTTAAACTCACACCCGGGCAACTGTTTGTTCTAAGGTATTGGCGGAGTAGATAGTTCATAAAATAGGGAGATTCACATTACTGGACTTAGACCGTCGCGCTGCCTTATTCCTTTGTAAGATGGAAAAAAGTCGGTTAATTCTTTGTGGTCAGTTTTGACACAGTTTTGAATCGATTTTATAACCGTAGTTGTATAGTTTCCTCATCATTCCAGATTTCCATACGCTGTCAAAGGCCTTTTCATAATTTATAAAGTAAACATAGAGTTTCTTGTGTTGTTTGGTATAGCTATGTAAGAGTTGTTGTAAGATGAAGTGACTATCTACGGTTGTAGCCTTTGGTCTGAATCCAAATTGCTCTAGGTTGAGGACATTATATATTTCGAGATATTAATGCAATCTAGATTCAGTTGTGATTTAAATCGCCACCTAAGCAACTTATTAAGGTAATTCCTCTGTAGTTGGTTGGTTGGGTGGGTTGGTGAATGAATGAAACAATGTATGTATGAACGAACGAACGAACTGAACGGACGGACGGACGAGTGAGTGAGTGAAGTTCGGTCTCGTTTAAATATATATTGGTTTAGTTTCTGTCTGGTATTCGTTTCGTTTGTTAACTTACCCCAATAGTTAAGCACGACAACTTCAGGTCGTCGGCATCTAAGTTGAGATTGAGTCGTGCTGCCAATGCCTTCTCGCCGGCAAATTCGGGTGCGTTTCCCTCATAACAACTCAAAATTGGTTCGAGCACCCGTAACTTGGAATCAATAAATCCGTTCGCAGCAGAGATAACATTAACAGCAAATATAACGGTGATGATCTTTGACAGCATGGTTGAACTCCGTTTCTAAAGAGTAAACACAATAAGGGCTGCTTTTAATATCATTGACAAAAGCCGAGAGAAAAGAAAGCCCAAAATTTAATGGTTAAGTTTTGTTTGAAATTGGAAATAGCCATTTTCCGAGTTAAAAATGAAAAAAAGAAAATATTGGAAATCAGAAGCTTTGGCAAAATAAACAAATAAATTTATGCACAGCGGCTTCGCATCTATGATGCTTGACTAGCAGAGCGAGACATCTTGGGTTGGTGCCCAGCCGAATGTGACACTTTAAAGTGAAAGCCCAAGAACAAGGATGCTTTAATTCCAAACCCACGGCCAGCACCTTTGGCGAAAAGCACCAACGTATGCCATCTAAACTGTCTAAAAAATTTTTGAAAGTTCTTAGAGCACTGTCAAGAAAATGAAACCAGTTATGACATAAGTTTCCCGAGCATTTTTACTCAGGCATGAAGGAGAGTAGTTTGTTTGGGAAGGTTACACCGTTTATAAACAAGAATATACTAATATAGCTCTGTTCAATCAATTTGAAGGTTTTAGGGCTTGAGTTTTCTAAGAACAATGTTAAGTTCTAAGTGGGTGCCTTTTTTTTTTTCGAAAACATCACAAATAAGTGAGAGAAAAGAAAGATATGTTCATGTATGAAAACGGCATTTTATATGTAAACTCCCAACAGTGATCTAATATATGTCGCATATCATGTGAGACCTACCTTTTAATCTGGTCATATATTGGCCATACATTGTTGTGCTAGTACAACGCCGAATACTAGGATCGTTAGTCTTATAGATTTCTGTTTCGGTTTCAAAATATGCAATAAAACTCACCTCAACTTCTTCCTAGAGCTTTCCTTCGAAGCTAAAGTCTTAACAATGACTAAAACAAAAAGATTGGCGCGGAATATCTTATAAGTAGGGGGTCAGGCTTAGCCGGTCGACCGAAACGGCTTGCGCTTGGACGCCGTCCTTTTTCTGCCGTTAATTTATACGCCATGCTACATTTTATTGACTGTTTAGCATGGAAAGAGATCGTAAGTTTTGCCAATAAACAAAAATTAAATCAAAGTTCAGCTATAACGTGGTGAGGGTAAAAGGAAGAGTGAATTTGAGAATAAGGCATGTGGCTTTAGTTGCGGAATGTCTTAATTATGCTTTATTTAATATATGCAATATGTCTCAAGGATATTTATTCGACTGAAAAGCGCGCCCTATCTACAGTCAACTGGAACGCACGATCTATTGGTTGCGTCTGACAGCATAACAAAAAGTCCAGTGAATAATCGCAAGCTAACTGCCGATCTCGGTCACAACAAAATATTAATTGAAAAGCAAGCCCCGTGCACTGCGGAGTAGTGCTGCTGAACTTGGATATATTTCTCGTTATAGCAGCTGGTCAAATCAATGAATTTGTTTTCAACACTTTGTTGTGACCGAGATTGTCAACTTACGATTACTCACTGTGTTCAGCTCCCTTGCGTGTGGTTAGTGTGGCTAAATAAAGTTGTATTGCGTTGTGTTACTGCCATTAGACGCCCCCCCCCCCCCCTCCCCCCTCTCCCCACATCCAGGGATTGGAGGGGGGAGGGGGTAGTGTGTGGGGGTGAGCAGCTGAAGCCTTTCTCAACCTGACCCCAGTTTAAAACAAAAGCTGTTGTTTTTTCGATACCCTGTTTAAGAAGAGAGAACTTCATTCGACACCATGATTTCTTTTTATTGTTCATTGTACATACGCAAAGCATTTGTTTGTTTATAACTGAGATCATAAAATAAGACTTTTTTAAAAATGTTGGTACCAGTGGTCCAGAGATACACCCTTTTCAAGACGCTAAATATATAGCGAAATTGTTTAAGATTCAAGACCCCGAAAACCATACCCTGTTCGGGGGCACATACCCATTTAGGCCAAATAAGGGAGTGCCAGGCACGCTTCCCCTCCCCTCTCTCCCATCCCTTCCCTCCCCCCTCCCAAACACACCGGGCTGATATGCTATTAATAATCTGGTGTTCAAAAATAATTAACTATGGAGTCCTATAGAATTATTCAGTGTAGAAAAGGCACAAGTTTTACTGAGTTCAATAAATTTCTTTGAGTCATTCTGCAGCACGACAATTTCAGGTCGTCGGCGTCTGAATCGAGATTGACTCGTGCTGGCAATGCCTTCTCGCCGGCGATTTCGGGTGCGTTTCCCTCATAACAACTCAAAATTGGTTCGAGAATCAATGAATCCGTTCGCAGCAGAGATAACATCAGTGACAGCAACTATAACGGTGATGATCTTTGATAGCATGGTTGAACTCCGTTTCTAAAGAATAAACACAAGAAGGGTTGCTTTTAATATCATTGAAAAAAGCTGAGGGAAAAGAAAGCCCAAAAATTAATGGCTCAGTTTTCATTGAAATTGGAAATAGCCATCTTCCGAGTTAAAAATGAAAAAAAGAAAATATGCGAATTTAGGAGCTTTGCCAAAATAAACAAGTAAATTTCCTCACAGTGGCTTCAGTAGCGTCTAAGCGATCTGTTAAGGTCACTGATCGTTTCACGCGTACCTCCGCAAATCTTATCTATTGCATAACCTGTACATTATGCAAAAAGTTATACATCGGCGAAACAGGAAGATGATTAGGTGACCGATTTCGAGAACATCTTCGTGATGTTGAGAAAGATGACAAAGATGCATCCAAACCAGTCGCTCGGCAATTTAATCTCCCTAGCCATTCCAATCAACACATGGCGATCTCCGGCCTTTCCCTATATCAAGGTACCACGGAAAGCCGTATAAATCTCGAGCAAAAATTGATCTTTAAAATCGGCACTGTCAATCTCCACGGTATCAACGAGCGCTTTTCATTCAATTCATTTATTACTGTTTTTCACGTTACCATGTTACCACCAATAGCGTAGCAACACACAATTCCTCGATTCGCTCTGACAAAGGGCTAACGCTCGAAACGTCAGCTAATCGAATCCCCGTACGGTGGTCAATTTACATTATCAACGCCGTTGATAAACCAAATTTTCGTGTTTCACTCCCCCACCGACGCAGCACCACAGTTTCTTTATAAACAAATCCCCTTTGTTCATTTGTCTACAATGCTTGACTAGCAGAGCGAGACAGCTTGAGTTGCGTGTGCCCAGCCGAATGCGAGACTTTGAAAGCCCAACAACAAGGACGCTTTAATTTAAACCCGCGGCCAAAACCTTATGGCTAAAAGCACCAGCGTATGCCACTTAAACTGTCTTAAAACTTTTTGAAAGTTCCTAGAGCACTCTCAAGAAAATGAAACCAGTTATCAACATAAGTTTCCCGAGCATTTTCACTCTGGCATGAAGGAGAGTAGTTTGCTTGGGAGGGTAAAACCCTTTATAAACAAGATTATACTGATATGGCTCTGTTCCATCAATTTGAAGGTTTTAAATTAGGGCTTGAGTTTTCTAAGAACAATGTTCAGTTCTACGTGAGTGCACTTGTTTTTTTCGAAAACATCCCAAATGAGTCAGAGAAAAGAAAGATATGTTCATGTATGAAAACGGCATTTGAAGTGTAAACTCCCAACAGAAGCTGCACAAACTCTGAGTGGACGAGTTGACCAAATATATGTCTCATATCATGTGTTACGTACCTTTTAATCTGGCCATATATTGGCCATACATTGTTGTGCTAGCACAACACCGATTACATAGATCGTTAGTCTTATAAATTTCCGTTTCGCATCCAGAACATGAACTAAAACTCACCTCACCTTCTTCCTAGAGCTTTCCTTCTACGCTGAAGACTTAAGAATGACTAAAACAAAAAACATTGGCGCCTAATATCTTATAAGAAGGGGGTCAGGCTTAGCCGGTCGAGCACAACGGCTTTCAAATCGACACCCTCAATCACCACGGTATCAACGAGCGCTTTTCATTCAACAACAACAACAATTCATTTATTCCTGTTTTTCACTTTACCATGCTACCACCAGCAGCGTAGCTCTATTTTCTGTATATAAACCATAAACAACCCACAATTCCTCGATTCGCTCGGACGAAGGGCTAACGCTCGAAACGTCAGCTAATCGAATCCCTGTACAGTGGTCAATTTACATTATCAACGCCATTGATGAACCAAATTTCGTGTTTCACCCCCTCACCGACGCAGCACCACAGTTTCTTTATAAACAAATCCCCTTTATTCATATGTCTAGAATGCTTGACTAGCAGAGCGAGACAGTTTAAGTTGCGTGTGCCCAGCCGAATGTTTATGTGAAAGCCCAACAACAAGGACGCTTTAATTTAAAACCCGCGGCCAACACCTTTGGTGAAAAGCACCAGCGTATGCATTTGACGGCATTTGAAATGTAAACTCCAAACAGAAGCCGCACGACCTCTCAGTGGACGACTTGATCAAAAATATCTCTCATATCATGTGTGACCTACCTTTTATTCTGGCCATATATTGGCCAAACATTGTTGTGCTAGCGCATTGTGATTTATATTTAAAGTTGGAAGGTGTCAGTACTGAAAAATGCAATCGAGCCACCTTAAGAGAGAACCCTGAGTGGACGACGTGATCTAAAATATGTCTCATATATGTGAGGCCTACCTTTAAGTCTGACCATATATTGCTGGGTCATAACACAATGCTGATTACTTGGATCGTTACTCTTATAAATTTCTGTTTCGCATCCAAAACTCATCTCACCTTCCTCCTAGAGCTTTCCTTCGAAGCTGAAGTCTTTAGACTGATTAAAACAGAACCATTGGCGCGGAATATCTTATAGAAGAAGGGCGTCAGGCTTAGCCGGTCGAGCGAAACGGCTTGGACGCCGTCCTTTTTCTGCCGTTAATTTTCACGCGGTAATTAAATTCCACGGTACATTTTGTCGACGGTTTAGCATGGAAAGGGATCGTAGGGTTTTGCTAATTAATTCAAAGTACCGATAAAACCTGGTGTTACAGCGAGTTGCGTAACTTTTTTTTGAGGTTTTTATGCAATTGCACGCCCTTTTGTTTTCCTGTTTCTGTTTTATTACGTAACGTTTCCCATACCCATGTTCGTTAACACCTAATTATGTATGTAAATCGTCTTTTTTGTCACATCTTTTCGTTTTGTAGCCAGTGTTTTGAAAGTTATCCATTCTTACTTTCTGCTTGTCAGTAAGTTGGGCCGTGGCTATATTGTTTCGCTGTTCGCCGTAACTTTGTCAGTTTGTGTTACCTTCGTAAAGTCACCGATAAGAACCAATGTTGTCGCTGCAAGCTCTCTCAGTACTCTACTTTGTTTATAATGCCACCATTACTACACGCGTCCCAGAATGGTTCTTGCAAGGAAAAGATAAAAAGTAAATAAATAAAAATTGAAAGATAGCACCGATGACAGAAACATGAAATAGGTGAGTCATTCTGCATGTATTACATTCGCATACTAATTATGCCATTCCGCATGCAATATTCCGCATGCAATATTCACCGCAAATTCATTCCTCGTTTTACCTTCACCAGGTGTAGTCGCTGCAAGCTATCTCAGCACACTAGCTTATTTATGATGCCACCATTACACGCGTCTGTACGTTAAAAAACCCCGTCCCGGAACGGTTCTTGCAAAGAAAAGATAACAAATAAATAAATAAAAATTGAAAGATAGCACCGACGACAGAAACATGGAATAGCTGGGATACAATTTAAGGAACAAGCGACTGAAATACAAAAGTACCTCGTGGAACATTTGGTCTATATCCGACATCAGGTACGTTTGAATTTCAGTCGCTTGTTCCTCGTATTTTTTCACAGCTATTTCATGTTTCATTACATAATCTCGTTAAATGTCCTCTGTAAGCCGATACTGATTGTTTTAGTTGCTCAATCCGCGTTACGTCGTCTACATCCAACAACGCGTTACTCGAGGTTCGCCGCACGTTTCCTGACCCGCGGGGAATCCCGTTATCCCACTAACAGGCGGAGAGTCACCATCATGAGAGGGGATTGTGCAAGAAGTGCTTCCTGGACAAGTATGGAATTGTGAGAAGGTCTTGGTTAGGACAGCTACGTTGGTTCTTATCGACGAGTCTTGGCAGAATTTTCCTTCCCTGCCCCCCATCAAGTTCTATGATGGAATTAGATGGCAGGGCCCGCCATCTAATGCCATCACAGAACTTGAGATAGAAAACATACGAAAGTTATTGTCAGGTCGCAACTTATAGTCTCTTCCATCTAACATAGATTTAGGGATGAGATAGAAACATACGTTTTCCTAGATGACGGTTCAGATATCACTCTCTGCTTCAGCAATTTGGTACTAGGCCTGGGCTTGTCAGGAAAGCCTCTAACGAATAATCTCGCTGTTTTCCTACTCAGGTTCCGACAAAAAAACCCGTGGCGCTGATGTCGGACATAGAGAAAATGTTTCACCAGGAACGTTTGAATTTCAGTCGCTATTTCCTTTTATTTTTTCCAAGCTATCGCATGTTTCTGTCGTCGGTGCTATCTTTAATTTATATTTATTATTATCATTATCATTATCATGAATAATAATAATAATAATAATAATAATAATATATTTATATAGCGCTATTGACATAAAAATGATTAGGAGCGCTTTACAATAATTCACTTACTTAAAAAATCTTATCTAAATGATATGATTATACAATATAAAATACAATTAAAAAATATCAAAGAAATGTTCTAACCTGCCCGAAAAAGGTGGGACTTAGGTTTTCGTTTAAAATTACTTAATGAATTAATATCTCGCAACTCAGCGGGCAAACTATTCCACAGACATGGCGCTGCAGCATTAAAAGACCTGGCACCAAGCGTAGAAAGCATTTTCTCTTTAGGCGGCTCCAGTAAAAGATTGCTATTTCAACTAAGATTGTAAGAGGACTTAGGCCTAACCCTAATTAAATCACTAATATATGGTGGTACAAGTCCGTGAATAGCCTTAAAAACTAAAATTAATATCTTAAAATAAACACGAGCGCGAACTGGCAGCCAGTGAAGATCTTGAAGTACTTGTGTAATATGAGAATACTTGCCGATGTTCATAGCGACTCTCGCTGCTGCATTCTGAATACGTTGCAATTTAACAATCTGTGACTTTGGTAAACCATACAGAAGACCGTTGCAATAGTCTAAGCTACTAGTTATAAATGCATGAATGAGTGTCAAAAAAGAATCACGGGATAAATACTTTCTAATGCACCTAATGTTATGTAAGTGATAAAAAGCTGAATTACAAAGCTTTGTAACATGTGCTGACATACTTAATTGACTATCAAACCACACGCCCAGATTTCTTACAAACAAACTTGGATCAATGTCATATTCACCAACAGTACTACTGCATCATCATTATCATTATCATTATTATTTATCTTTTCTTTACAAGAACGGTTCTGGGACTGGGTTGTTTGTCTTAAAGACACATGTAATGGTGGCATCATAAATAAAGTAGTGTGCTGAGATAGCTTGCAGCGACTACACCAGGTTAGGGTAAAAGAAGGAATGAATTTGCGGAATATGGCATGTAGCATGACTTGCGGAATGGTATAATTATGCCGAATGTAATACATGCAGAATGACTCAAAGAAATTTATTTCACTGAAATGCGCGCCCTTTCATTACAGTTCATTGGAACGCGTCATCATTGATTGGGTCTATGTGCAGTGAATAATCGCAAGCTAACTGCCGATCTCGGTCACAACATGATATGGACAATCAAGTCCCTTGCAATGCAGCGTAGTGCTTAACTTTGAAATATTTCTCGTAATAGCAGCTGGTCAAATCAAATTCCTTTTTTTCAACATTGTGTTGTGACCGATATTGGCAGCTTGCGATTACTCACTGTGTTATGCTGTTAGACGCACCCCCCCCCCCCTCCCCCCCTCCCCCTTCCTCCAAGGGAAGTTTTGGTAGGTGTGTGCTGTCAAAGCCTTCAAACCCTGAGGTGCTATTAATAATCGCTTCCAATTTTGATTGGTTAACTGCGCTGTTGCGTGTCTCAAGCAGTTTAAGGCCTGGGTCAGGGGGCGTTTATTAGAGAAAACGGTTTTTTGCGATATAACTGCCCAGGGGAATGGCACTGAAACGAAATTCGGCACATTGGTAGTTCTCATCATCCTTAACATTTTGACGTGCAATAAACGTTATCTTAGATCACGAGGCGTGTCACGTGACCATTTCTTTGAAATCATCACTTATTTGAGGAGTAGGTGACTTTTGTGGGATATAATATCGAATAAAAACGCTTTTCTTATGCGTATTAATTATTTCCAGCGTCTCACGTTTGGAGCGACCGTCCATCGTTCTCAACAAAAAAGTTATGAGGGCAAAGGTCATTTTTCTTCCCAGAATTCAACCTTTAGCTGTTGATAATTTAAAAACTAAAACTCGTGAGCAATCACTCCAAGCGTAGAAAGTTAGATATGTCGGATTTATATTAAAAACGCTGATTTATTTATCTGTAAACTTAAAATCCGCCACCGCATCGCCGATTGAAGACTTTTTCAAATTTTGATCACGTGACTGATCACGTGATCAAATTTATACGTTAAGGCAAACAAGGACAAAAAGATTTATCTTCAGGGAAAGTTTCATCCAGTTCTAGGCAATCTGGAAGAAGATATTGGCGATCAACCATATTTATGAACATATTTCTAAACCCAGGCCTTAAACTGCTTGAGGTGTTGTGATTGGTTACTAAGTCGGTACTTTCTCGTTGTGTTCAACTTGTTGCTCGTTAAGAGCATTTTTCAAACTTTTCTATCAGTGGTGAGTTCATTTTGTTGGTGCGAACGTTCAACAAAAGATTGTTATATAAGCCTAATGTAGTGTTTTTACTCAGTACTCACTCTCACAGTTATTTTGTCGAAAATGTCTCGGAGTCAATTGCATTGAAACGTTGGTCAAAAAATAAGTTAGAAAATTTCTTAAATTTGTTTCGCAAACATAAATTTCTCTAATTTTGTGTTTTTCAGTTTTCACACTCTGCTGATGCCTTTGGCTTAGTCGATGACAATGTTTTTTGTTTCGCTTCCCAGTCGGATGCTGACATGTGTAGCTTAGTTATTAGTTTGATTTAGTTGCTCAGCGGTTTTGACCTTGAGATATGCTGTAACAGAAACTACAAAGCAAGGGGAAATAAAACTGAAGTTAAAATTTACTTGTCTTTCGTCCCATTTAAATTTATTTGGTAAAACTTAAGAGTTGGAAACACTATACAAGAAAAAAAATACCTAATTATACTCAGCGTAGAACAAAAGAGAGTATAGCGGTAGGGAACAGATGATTTCCCCACTCTCCAAGCGGTTTCGCTCTGAAATACCTTACCCTATTGTGTTTTCTTGTGACGGCACTTTATGACGGTATGATCACCAAAGATATTGGAGGCCGCAATCTTGGATTTTTTTATTTCTAAGAAATCAGGCCAATTTAGCCAAAATAAGTAACGATCGATAGAGAAACGTTTGCACATAGATTACAAAGATGAAATACATGGATTAGTGTGTTCAAAGATATTTTCACATTGAAGTACGTGACACCAAAAAGCAACAGAAAAGAGATTTACTTAAGCCGCATTGCATAAATACCAGCATGGTTAAATAAAGTTGCCTACTGGCTGACTCATTCACTCACTCACTCACTCACTCACTTACTCACTGATTGGCTGATTGACCTGTTGACTTGCTGACTGACTGTGTGATTGACTGATTGACTGACTGACTGATTGACTCACTGATTGAATATGGCTGACTAACTCAGTGACTGACTGACATGCTGACTGACTGACTAACTTGCTGACTGACTGACTCACTGACTCACTGACTCACTGATTGACTGACCGACTGACTGACTGACTAACTGGCTGACTGACTGACAACCTGGCTGACTTGCTGAGTGACTGAGTGATTGACTGATTGACTCACTGACTGAATGTGGCTGACTGACTTGCTGACTGGCTGACTGACTAACTTGCTGACTGACTGACTGACTGACTGACTGAATAACTGGCTGACTGACTGACAACCTGGCTGACTTGCAGACTAACTGACTGGCTGACTGACTGGCTTACAACTGTAGCATAATTGGCTGTTGGGGTGGCAGCCCAAGGGTAGAATGTGGCCGGAAGTAAAGAATACACCCACAGTTTTTTTCTGAAAAAATACGAACAAAAAATGCAACAAATCCACAATTAAGACATCATTTCAATCAAGTCCCCCATAAATACCTGTATCAAAGGACAATGTTTTCTTGTCATCTCAGACATAATTTAGTCCAAATTAACGCTTTTTAACTCCAGGTGACACGAATGTAAATTCTTATACACACGGCCATCAAAACGTGTGCAACAATGTTTCTTTTGCGATGTTGATTGCTGACAAATGAAACTTTAATCAATTCATCAGACATCGAAATTATTCAAAAGCGAACTAGCGTTAGAAATGGTTGGTTTCTGATAAAGCAATCAAAGTTTCATAGTTAGCAATCAACATCACAAAATAAACATCGCTACACACTTTTTATTCCATATGTATAGGAATCTAAAATGTAAAATCCAGTTACAAAACTCAGCAACTTTTGTACTGTAGTTCAACTTGATATCTTACGGTGAAACGTAAGAATTTATGAACAAAACTCAAAAGTTTGAACCACAAGAAGACCTAAAAATAGGTAAATAAACACTACAGGAAATTGCTGCGCAATAATTTTCGTCGGGATGCCAAAGTACTTTGGGCAACTTAAAGTTCAGTGGACACAAAACGCAAACTGTATTATATGACTTTACAAGCAAAAATAAAAATCATACTTCAGACCAATACTGTTTTAATACTGTTGAGTAAAAATTTCAATATAAGTAATTCCCCTTTGCTAACTTGAGATTCTAAATTGCGTCTCTTGTAATTCTCCAAAGTTTGGCCCATGACATCTGTTTTTCTCTGCAAGGCGCGTCTATTTCTATCGGCTTCGCTTCTGCGTAAAAAAGCGGCTTTCTCTCTAATGTTCAGTACCTTGGTCTCCTGTTCTGATATCAGGGCATTAATTTAATTTTCCAGCTAGCAGAGGTCTCGGCCGGCGAGAAAGGAGAGAGACCTCTGCCGGTGCCTCACGAGTTTCCTGTGGCGCAAGCGCAAGCATTCCCTTAACGACGAATGACTTATTGATCACGTGCGACCCGACTCAGCGCAAGCGGATTGCGCGCTTGCAGCAGCCGTGTTATTTATTACCAGCTGTTTATCCATTTACCGCAAAGAAATGATCAATTTTACAACGATTCGTCGTAGTCAAGAGCTTTAATGACGATAAAACTAACCAGTTATCAACGCAATGAGACTTGTCGACTACAATTCCAAGTCCGAGTCCGGGAATTACTCGATGGTTTACAACAAGCTCTAAATCTGCTAAATGCTCCGGGCTCACGCGCACACATGCACTTAATCCTGTCGGAAGGCACACGAATGCAACGCGTTTGTTCTAGAACGCAATAATAACTTTCTTCCGCACTGGTATTTTATCCTTGATATTGTGTCTGTTAAAGGAAGAAATGGCCGATTTAAAAGCTCGATCAAAGTGTGTTTTGCTTTCAGTCAAAAACGCCATTACAATTGTAATACAGTTGGCTCATATGTTTTCAGCAGAAAATAGAAACAAAGCAAGCACATTCCTGTGTAACGGAACCGGTTTTCAAAAACTGGCTGGTCTCGACCAAGAATGTGGACGATGAACTCGTCGAGCACCGGTAGAGGTCTCTCTCATTTCTCGCCGCCAGCTGCTCTGTTAGCAGGGAATAATTCACTTCCTTAATCCTGAGAGTGCTGTGGTTGAAACGAACCATTCTTATTGTCAAATGCTCAGTTATGTAAACTTTATCACTCCGTAAACTGATAAAAACTCCCAAATTTCATTGAACATATGACCGTTCATTTTGTTGCAAAAACAAAAATGCTGGCTTCGAACACCCTATAATAACAACAAAAAATACGCAACTTTGCATTAAAGCTTTCGGACAAAACAGTATTTTGAAGCTAAAAGTCTACGTTGGCAGCAAACTTCGACTACACTTCTTTAACCCCTTCAATGCCAACTTTTTGCACGTCTTTTTTTTGCATTTTCCTGAGGGTAGGAGGTCAAGACGACCTCGCTATTCCACATAAGGGGTTACCATGGAGATTTCGCTGGTCCACAACACCGAAGGTTCTATCTTTCATGTCACGTTTGTCACGCCAGCTGTCGCTCGCTTTATGCGATCAACTGCAGTTGACAGTTCGGTAGGTATTTGATTTATAAGTGTGTTTTTCGAGCCACTTTCCACCTCACAAACCACCTACCTGGCATCATAAAGCTGGGTTGGTGGGTAGAGGCAATGCTCTTGATGAAAACAGATGTGAGAAGCAATTTCACACGAAGTGGGCCGCCGGAATTGTTCGATAGAGTTATCGCCATTCGCGAAGTGAAGTTGTGTTCCTAGCCGTTCTGTGAGTGGATTCTGAGACCTCGCATGGCAATTTCGGGGAGTTTTGACTTGGGTGCAACATTTTGCCAGCAGAACTGAGTGGCTCGACACAATTCTAAAAATTATCTGAAATAAAAATTGGTAGAGTCGAGTCTTACGCGCCAGTTATCCAAGAACTTCCCAGAATTCCTGTGGGTCACAAAAGCAAAAATTACAGACCAGTGAGTGCAAGTAAAATCAAAAGCGTTATCCGCATTGCGCTAAACGAGTGAGCAGGTAAATGGGGAACAGATTTCAAGAAGTGGAGTCAAAGTTTGCTGCCAACGTAGAATTTTAGCTTCAAAAGATATTTTTGTCCGAAAAACTTCAAGGCAAAGTTGTTTATTTTTGGTGTTGTCAAAGGGCATTCAAAGACAACATTTTTGGTTTTGCAACAAAATAAACGGTCATACGTGATGAAAATTAGGAGTTTTAGTCAGTTTATGGAGTGTTGGAGTCTAAATAACAACCCATAGCAAGGGATTTTGGAAAGTTGTAGGTTTTCAAAGAAATAAAGGTGTTTGCGACGTACTGAGTACGTCCATAAGGCACTTAAGGGCTTAAATCTGTTCCAAATTTTCCTACTTATTTCTTAAGCGCAAGTATTTCACTTGCGCTCACTGGTCTGTAAATTTCGCCTTTGGGACCCGAAGGAATTCTGGGTAATTCTTGTATTCTTGAACGGGAGCATGGAAGTCTGCCAGTTTCCATTTCAGATATCCTTTTAGAAGTGTAGAGCCACCCAGTCCTACTGACGACATATTACACTGACTGCAATAATTACTATACAAGCAAGTCAAAACCCTCCAAAATTACCATGTAAGGTCCCGGAATCCATTCTCCCGGAATCCATTCAGGGAACGGCCAGAAAGACGACCACCATAACTCGTTCAAACACTTTTGGCAACCCAGTTGTCGCGAAATCGTTTTTTACCTCTATTGTCTTTCAGAGGATTGCCTCTACTAACCCAGCAACCCAGCTTTATGATGCCCGGAAGCTTCTGAGGAGGCAAATGGCTCGCAAAAAACACACTTATAAATCAAATGCTTACTGAATTCGAGGTCGAGTGCTTGCGTAACAAGCGTAACAAGAAAGATAGAGCCTTCGGTGTTGCCGGAACCAGCGAAATCTTTGTGGTAACCCCTTAGCAAACATTATACACAAAAAGTCAGTAGCGCAAGAGTTAATCTCCTCATCGGGGTTTGTTTACCAGGTCAATCCTTTCCCTTCGCAAAGCAACTTCCGCGGTTTCGAGCAAGTTGGACACAAAATAGACCTTTAGCAGCAAGAGTAACTTGAGCTACTTTGCAAACAAACGTTTCTATATTACGGGTTATGAGTTCCTTCAAAGGGTAGAAGCGAGAAGTGACATGGTTCCGAAGACAGGAGATATTCTTATCCCAGAATACTGAAAACCGACAGAAAATTGCAGAACGAGCGCCACAGTTTGCGATAGGGACAATTCATTTTCAATTATTTCTTGTTGTCTGTACGACAGTGACATTTGTCCCTTACGAAACAATCGAGAGACGGAGTGGTAAACGAGCGACAAAGCGGCATCAGACCACCTCTTGGAAGGCCTCGCCTATGACGTAGCTATTTCAAGAATTCTCCACTTCCATTGGGAAATTGTTCCTAGGGATGTTATATAGACACCTAAATAAAGGCTACTGATCCATCAGGAGCGATTACATGACATTGGCGCAGGAAATTGAGTCGGCGAGCAAATCACGAGTAGTTGTTGACAATGTTTTGGGGATCATCTGTTAAGATAGTGGCGCGAGTTTTGCATACCAATCCGCTAAAGCTGAAGTGATGCAAAACCAGAGTAAACGCCAGAATGATCAATTCGAAACTCAGCTGAAATACGGGATAATCTGCCCCCCGCCCCCACCCCCACCGTCACAATCTTTTTGGGATTGAAAGAACAATAAATTTATTAGCAAAATTAATTAGCTTATAGTAAAAGAAAAACAAATGCTATTTCATTTTATTTCATTTCATTTATCCTTGCCTACCCTGCGAGCAGTTGGTTTCTCCTACGCTTCCCGGAAGAGAAACTACTGCGAGCAACCGTTTGTTTCTTTGAGTGAGCCGCCGTCCAGCGCCAAAGACGAATAAATTAAATTTGAACTGGTAAAACGAGTTAGTAAACTTGTTTTGGCGGTTGCGCATGCGTTAAGCTACATAACTGCTGCGACCGAGCGAGCCTGCTGTGTAGTGATAAAAATTGCAAGATATTTTACAGCCTCGGCGAATTCACCACTCAAAACCATCTCTTTGGGCTCGGAGGGATACTTTAAATACTGACCTAAAAACCAATAGAGAAATACTATCATTTTAGAGCTGCCGTAAACGGCCAACTTTTTTTCCGCGTTGTTCCACGCTCTTAAAAAATGTCAACTTTGTCGAGACAAATTGTCGCATTTTTTAAAGCGTGAACATGTCAAGTTTTGACAGCTCCGCCTCAACTGAGGCGGAACTGTAAAAACTTCAATGTTTTCTTCACAATAATTATTACTAAAACACTTATCTTCTCCCTGGTTTTGTTGGAGTTTTTGGCGATAAATTTGCATTTGCATTAACACGTTTTGGAGAGCCAACCGGAGTTGTAAAAATACTCATGCTTTCAGCCGAGCAAGCGTCAAAAATTTTTCCCGCGAAATAAGAGTATGTGATATCAATGCATCACGTGGGGCGAGACGTACTTCGCGCATGCTCGATGGAAAATCAAACGGTCGCTCCCAGTGGTTTCTCTCTCGGGAAACGTAGGAGAAACCAACTGACCTCAGGGTAATCCTTGCCGAAAATTTTACAGAATCGATCTTAATTTAGGTCGCCTAACTAACAATTTATGCCTTGTTCTTGTTTTCGAACGTCTTGGAATTGATTCAAACGTTTCCTTTCAGTATCAGCCCTGAAATAAAGCGGCCTATATCACCAAAAGTGCTGAAAAATAAGCTTCCGTACTGACCTTACGATTCAGTATTTTTAGTTTTGCATGAAGGTGATAAACAGCCACCGACTTAAATGGAATCGTAATCGTTAATCATTTCAGTCTCGAGCATGGTTTAAAAATTTCTGGTCTTCAACGAAGACTACAATCCCTAGCTAGAATATCATTCGAAATATTATTGTACATAATTTGCAACTGCTTATAACTTTTAGCTATATTAAGCCTGGCAAGCTATTTTCAAACATTTCAGCGGACGCATTAGTATTCATATCACACCGGCTACATGTCGTTTGAGATTTTCAGAATTTCCAAGGGGAAATCAGTATGCGGAGTAAACAAGGTAAACTTTTAAACAACCAAATAAAAGAAAACAACATAAAAGATATGCAATTGGGCCAGGCTGTTTGTTCATAGAAAATTTTTGAGCGCAGTTTAAAGTATGACAAATAGGCCCTTTGCATGACCATATCACGTGACCTTGTCGATCATAAAAAGTGGTCGTTGTTGCAAAATAGATGCCAGAAATGGAAAGACCGTGATGAAATTAGTAAGACTGCCAATTTTGAAGCCGCTGACGTTTAGGTGAGAGATTATAGAGCGGTATGAAAGTGTGAAAAATTTAAAGAAATCGTACGCTGGATGGCAAAGCTTGCCATCCGGCAGCTTTTTTCCATACAAGTCTCAGTAATATTTTTAAGTATTGATATCACGATAGAATTTCTCACCTCAACGTCAGTGGCTTCAAAATTCGCAGTCTTACTAATTTCAAAATGATTGACAAGGACACGTGGCACGGTCATGCAAAGAGCGTAATCCTTTCTGGGATCGCAGGTAAGGTGCACACCCTTTGGGTGCAGGAGCGAGATATCACTTTTCCAAGTACAGTACACGTGAGTATCAATTACCAGCTTGATATAAGTACTGATTCATCCTTTACTGGTGCATACTTAGGTCAGCGATGTTGATAGAGCGACTGGTGTCATTGCTTATACAATCGAATTGTTAAAGCTTCCTTGAAAGCTGAAACTAAAACCAAACCCCTAGAACCGTCAGTTCCATTTGGCACCTTCATTGTCACCATGGCGGATGACTTGGCCTCTCGCAGCGTCTTTTTCATTATTGTAGAGGTCAGCTCGATTATAATCTTAAATATTCTGTCTCTGATTGGAAACACCTTGGTTTGTATTTCTGTCTACAGGAACACTCGACTTCGCACGACAACAAACTTGTACATCATCGCTTTGGCCGTCAGCGATTTGCTCTCCGCTGTGTTTGTGATGCCAATTAGCGCGAGCGTACTGATAACCGGTAAATGGGTTTTTAGCGGAGCGGTTTGTCAACTTCACGCCTTCTTCTGTCTGTTCGTAATCTACGTCTCTCCTGTAACCATGGGCTTAACAGCTGTAAATCGGTATGTAAGGATATGCAAGTCTGATCAGCAGTACAGGAAGCTGTTTTCAGTCAAGACATCACGCGCTCTGTTGGTTTGTGTGTGGGTACTTGTGGCTTGTTTCGCTCTCATCCCGCGATTGTTGGGCCTCCAAGCCTACGAATTCGTCCCAGGTTACTCGCAATGCTCCATCGCTCACCTCAGTGAAATCGGCAAGTTGATCATCTACGGCATCGTCCTCACTTTGTTCTTTGTAACACCGTTGACAGCAACTACATTCAGCTACACAAAAGTCGCCAGGATGATCCGACAGCACAATGCGACAACGTCTGCTTCCATCGGCGGAGGGCAGAATACCCCTGGGCAAGGAACCCAGGGATGTGGAAGGGGTACCCGCATCAGTTTTCACGAAATCAAACTTAGCAAGTCTCTTTTTGCAGTTGTTTTCGCCTTCATGATCTGCTGGGTGCCATTTTGGATCATCGTTATTTTGCGACGTTTTCGTCTCGTGGCAAGGATGCCTAGAAGCGTAGAACTCTTTTGTATGTTTCTATTTTATCTTTCTAACACCATCAACCCGTTCATATACGCCGGGATGAACCCCGCATTTCGAAGAGAATTCCGTAAAATTCTCAACTGCAAGCCTTTGCGTAAATTGGTGGGATCTAGTGAGGGAAGAGCGAAATCCGTGGCAACGCTGCAAAGCAGTCAGCGGCGACATTATGAAAACCCGGCCGTTCCTTCCTCAGGAGTCCGTTTCCCTCCCATTGTGAGCAAAAATTGTCAGATAAGACTACAAGAGCTTGAGATGTCCACAGAAGAAATAGCAGCACCAACAACAACTACAACAACGTTATAGGGTACTAAAGTGATGACGTCACAAAAACTAAATTTGTGAAATTATGGGATTTGTTCGGATATTCATAAAGAACACGATAGAAAAGAACTACTTGCCAAAAATCAGCATTTTCTTACAGTTTGAGAGTGAGATATTAGCACCGTTATGCTCTGCTGACTCCGTACAAATCCATCTAAATTTAACTCATTTCATACCGTTATGAACCGAGTCAAATTTAGAAGGATTTGTATGGAGTCAGCAGAGTATAACGGTGCTAATATCTCAGGGCCAATTTGCTTTTTAAATGCTGATTTTTGGCAAGTTGGCATTTTTCATCTCGCTCTTTATGAAATCTCAACAAATCCCATAATTTCCAAAATTCTAATATTTGTAACGTCACACTTTAGCACTCTGTTATCTTTGTTTGAATAGCAATAATTGCTTCATTACGGTATTGCATACTTCATTGCATTGCACAAAGTATTGCATTGCATGAAGCATGAAGCATTGGATTGAATATATGGAATTTCAACTTCGTTCGCAGGGTCCTCTATATCTCGTTGGACGGGAAGGAGATGACCCTGGGAACGAGATTGATGGAGTATTGCATGGCATGAAGCATTGTAGTGCATCAAGCATTGGCTTAGCCTCCTTCGCAGTCGTTGTTTGTGTCGGTCCTATTCTCCCTCCCTACCAACATCTGCTGAACCGAGCCGAACATTCCATTCCCAATGCGTCTGAGTATCCAATCAGTAGGGAGAATAGAACCGACACAAACAACGGCCGCAAAGGAGGCCACGGGAACTTTAAAACAGACGATGTCATTGGTCAATTCCTGGAATGGAATGTTTGGCTCGGTTCAGCAGACGTTGGTGGGGAGAGAGAATAAGAACCGACACAAACAACGGCTGCGAAGGAGACTAGCATTGGCTTGACTGCTGTAATGATTAAGTACCTTAGCAAGAAGCTGTTGACTGGGAGAATGAGTATTCCCCTATGCTTGGTTTTCGGTGATTAAAATATAATTTCAAAAATGCTTCGCTTCTTCGCAAGAATCAATCTTGGTAACGAAAATTTTAGACATCCACGTAATTTTCAGTAATTTATGACTTGTGTATCGTTAATTCTGCGTCATAAACACTGTTCTACCTAACCTGATTGACTGAACTGTGTTGCAAAATGGAATCTCATTTTTGCCCGTATGAAGAAGCACTCCTTCGTCTCCCAGAATCCGCATGAGAGACTGTATACAATTATGCTGTTTTTTATCATGAGTGGCATCTGCGTTGGCTTTTATGTGAGTTCCGTAATAATAATAATAATAATAATTATTATTATTATTATTATTATTATTATTATGCTTTGTTCAGTGTACATTTTTTTTATTAAAACCTAGTAAATTTACAATATATGATTAATTAAATTTAATAAAAACGATGGGCAAGCTAGGAAGCTAAATGAACCAGTTGGTTTTCTTGTTAGCTCCAGGAACAATTTCAGTTCTAAGTAGCAAGTAAAATAAAAGAAAAGAAAAATAAAATAAAAAGAAATGCAAAGTAGGAAGAACTTATTTCCATGAAGTGTGTTGCTTCATCAGTAAAAAGAAAGTTGTAGTGATGTATATTACTAGCGTATTACGAATATTATTAGCGTATTACGAATCTAGAGACTTGTATAGTAGATTCAGCAGAGGTTTAGCGTTCTCTGTTTTACTACAAATGTTGAGATAAAAAATGTTAATCTTACAATAAGGTTTTGTTTCGCTTGAATTTTACTGATATGTGTTTTCTATACGCTTCCCCAAGCTAATATGCCATAAGAATTATAAGGATAGATTAAATTTTAATATATTTGTGTAAGTTACTTAACTGAGAGGTCATACGTATTCCTTAATTTCGATATTATTGCAGTGTTTCGAGATATACTGGAACAGACAAATGAGATGTGATATTTCCAGGCCGACCGCTTAGCTCAGCGGTAGAGCACCGGACTACCGAGCGGGAGGTCGCGGGTTCAAACCCCGGCCGGACCAACACTCAGGGTATTTAAATAATTGAGGAGAAAGTGCTGCCTTTGTAATGACATCTGCAAATGGTTAAACTTTCTAGTCTTCTCGGATAAGGGCGATAAACCGTAGGCCCCGTCTCACAACTCTTCATAATTGATTCTGTGGGACGTTAAAGAACCCACGCACTGTTCGAAAAGAGTAGGGGACGTAGTCCCCGGTGTGGTTGTCTACCTCTACTAGAATGTGATTACGGGGGAGCGATTTGCAGTTACGGGCTTACAGTAATTGGCGCAAGCCAAGATTCGTCAATCATAACACCTATTTAACAAACGGATCGGCATGCACTATTGAGTTATGGATGCACGCGGGGGGTGGCTAAGCACGAAAGAAGCGTAAGAGTGGTTCGAGGCGTAGCCGAGAGCGACTCTAGCTTTTTGAGTGCTTAGCATATCTCCCAAGTGCATCCATAACTCAATAGTGCACGCTGATACGTTTACCATTTGTTTTAACAACAACATCAAACATCGTAGAGAAAGCAGAATCCCATTTTATTGCACTAAATTTTCATGTAGTCTTATATGACCAAGAAAAACAAGCACGCGAAACTTCGGTACTGACACTATGACGATTGAAACGATACAAATTTTGTTAAATCTTGTCAAAAAAAGCGACATTTTAGTTTATAAACATTGGTGCACACGTCAGCTATCATCAGCAACATTCAGCCATGGGCAATAGTAAAAGGTTAATTAACCAATCACAGCGCGCGCTTTTTTTTTAGTTATGTTATAAATATATTTTTGCCACGAATGTATATATATTTTTGCCATATATGTATACTTTCTCGAGTCAAATATCTCACCTCTCAGTGAGAAACGGAAACAAAATGAAAAATTCAATCTACCTTCAGTTCTAATCAATTTATAACTTGGTCAATCATCGTTAATTCCTGAAATCCCCTTCAACATTAATGCATTTTTTTAAATCAGGAATCTTATGGTCATGAACCATGGCTGGAAACAGCGCGGAGAACGACCGGCATATTTCCTCATTCTCCCTTTGTTTTGTACTTAAGATGTACAATTAGCCGATGGAAGGGTAATTCTCGATTTCCCTTCACTTCTGTAAGATGTTTTATTGTATGACTGGCTCTTTCTGCGATCAAGATGAATCAACTCTCCTGCTGTGATTGGCTACCCGCGAGGTCAAGATGGAGCCATCTTGACCTCTCGGGATAGCCCGTTCGTCCCGAATTTTACCGTCTCTTGATGGCGTCCTTTGAGTCATATAATAAATCCTTTATTGACCAAGCTTGTTCGGTCAAGATGGCGGGATATTGGCCTCGTTCTTTTTTGCGTGTTTATGGACCGAGACGAAGTCAATAACCCATATAAATTGTCCAATAAAATAATCGAATTGAACCTTGAACCTCGCTGCCGTAAATTTGATTGGTTTTTTTTTTCAAGTGGCACAGATATTTTGTGGAATTATGACTGGGTAGTTGTTTGTGAGTTATGAATGCACGGATAGTATGGATTGGGAAGTCTGTGAAGCAGTATCGGCTAGGTTATGCCGTAGGCCGAGTTGGCTAAAGACAGGGGATATCAGCATGATTGAGTAGGATGATTGTATCATTATTTAACACATCGATCACAAAGTACAAATTACTGAGTTTGTCAATTTGCAGAAAAAGCTGGGAAAACCGCCATTTTATTCCGCGGCACACGAAATTACGAACATCGTAGGATATCTGTTGACTGCGCACGACGAATATTGAAAGGGCCGCGCCATGACCATATTTTGATATTGTCACAATGTGTTAGATAGTAAACATGAACCTATGCTAAAATGGATGCTTTTAAGTTATTCTTTTGTTCGTATTCAAAATAGCCTCACTAACCTCGCTCGGGATCAAGAATTTTTGAGAAATTTTTGCCTCAAAATCGAGGTTATTAAGGCTAATTTGAATACGAAGAAAATAATAATTTTAAGGCAGGTTTTTTTTGTATATGGTCTACAGTCTTAAAGGTATTGTCAGCTTTTATCGCTCACCGCAAAGCATACACCTTTTTTCCAAAATGGCGGCGAATTTATTATTATTTTGTTTGCATGTTTATTAGCCATCTTTGCCTCGTCAACATGTACAAAATACAAAAGAATTTTCAAGTGAAAATGAGGCAAAGAGGCCTAATTAACATGCAATCAAAAGAATAATAAATTGGCCACCATTTTGGAATAAGGTGTATAGAATGGCCTTCCGAATGAAGCTAAACGTTTGTCACAGGAGACGCGCACACATTAAACTACTACATTGATACATTGGTGCATTGGTGGGGTATTTAATAAACGTTTTCTCTCTCACCCCACCCAAGGAAGAGGGGCGGGAGTTCGAGCACGCCGTCCTTAAAAGATTAACTCCCAGGGCGTTGTAAGCAAGGATGTCCAAGTTTCGGCTTAATTAAGAATGCAGAAATTCAGTCATTTCTCAGTATTGTTAATCGTCAATGCGACAAATCGAACGTGTTGTAAACTTGCTCTTTTTCTTCTACGTTGATTGTGTTACATGATAATGAAAGTGGCAAATTAAAGGCTCGAAATGTCTACCCCTGTTGCTCTTCTGATTCAAGCATTTCCAACTCCTTAACATGTTTCTTGTACGCTTCTATGTCTTCCAATAAGTGGCGCATAATGGGGTTATTGCAGGTCTTTGTCTGTTCTTCTATGCAACGAATATATGCATCGTCTGCATCATCGTCTGCGTCAGGGTCTTCCTTCTCATGCTCGTACACTTGCATGCTTCCAACCAAACACTTCTTCATGGCATCTCCGGCGAATCTGTGATAGCGATCATTCGCTGCAGAGTGGATAAATATGTTACTACTTCTTACTTTGAAGATCTCTTATGGTACATCTCCGGCGTATTATTTGAACCTGCTACAATAATACCGTCCCTAGAATCAAACTGCATTAAGACAATCGACATGTTTTAATACGCCAACGTTGCTATGGTAACAACTGTTGCTTGGAAACCTATGAAAAACTAAACTTAAGTCACGCGTCGAAAAGATGTTGTATATTCAAGGAAATCCAAGTCCAACTAGAAAGAGTGTTGCGAGCCTCTTTATTAAGAACTTTGTTTGACACACTCATCTTGATGCTTGAAAAGTGGTGTTTGAATGAACAGGTCGTGTAAATTTTTCAACAAACGTTGGACAAAATCTAACTATTCGCATGTATTTTTGGATATTTTTCAATCACTTCATTGATTCTTGAAATCTGCATTTTTTTTTCCTATTAATTACATATTTAAGGAGAAATTTACACTTTTACTCACCAATGTCATGGAGCCCTTCTTTCTCCATAATACCTCCGTAATGAAATAATCGTGAACCCAGCTTCGTCGAAAAGGACGGAAACAGTGGTATATTGAAAAGAATTGTCTGTTTTGAGCCTAGCTAGTTTTATTATATGTTATTATTATGCTATACTTGGTGATTCTAACTTTTGAGTCTGTGAATGAAATACCAAAGGATGAATATGTGAATGATAATCGCAGTTGTGAACAATACTTAAACAGTAGCAAGAGATGGTAAACATTAATTAATCCCCCATACAGGTCCTATCCCAATCGTAATCCCTCTAAAGTTATTTTTAGATGTCCTCCCAGATCCGGTGTTCCCAAGAGGGTTGAATGATAGCAAATCATATGTCCCCAATTTTACCAATGTTGACAGCCTCCGTCTGGTGCTCTGAAGATGAACTAAACAAAAAACTTTCTCGGAATGACTGAGGAACAGCCAGACGAAAGTCTTCGACGCTTTCAGGCCAAGGCACGAACTTAAAACGTTTTACATCTCCACAAGACTTTTCAAATCGTATTTTGAATTTGATTCCACTTTCTGCAGCAAGTTAAGATTTTAATTTATGCGAGGCATAGCCCTTCCGTCAAACTGTCAACTTTTTAGCCAGTGAAAGTTGCTTAGAATAGCTAAAGCGAGAAAAGCTATTGACAATGTTCGCGTAAGTTTGAATAAAATTCATCTACTTCGTATGTTTGCGGTTGTTTACGGTGCCTTTTCTAGTCATTTAAACCCAACATTTGACCATTTTGGGGTTTGTTATTGTAAAAAACAAAATCGACGCCAGTTTTTTATGTGTCTGTCCTCTTTTTGAAGATGAATTTCGTCATAACATTGTCAAAGTTTGATGTGGAAACCACTCGCTTTCGGCTCGCCTGTGGTTCGTGGTTTCGACAGCACTTTGACGATGTTATGACGCAATTCATCACCAATAAGAGGACAGACACAAAAAACTGACGTCAATTTGTTAATTAGAGGGATCTCGATGGGAATAGGGCCTATATTGGGGATTAATTATCTTATCTTTATCCTATCTTGACAGTAGTAAAAATAAACTCCTGAAAACCAGAAATTGTAAAGTGTGATCAATCAAAAGAAAGCTACTGAGAGGCACCTTTCTGTGGTGCTGTTTATTGTGGTCAACAAAGTGGTTTTAACCTGTGAGTCCGTGGATGAAATCCTTTAGCATGACCATTCAAATGAAAGCTACCGAGCAGTACTTTCCTGTGTTGCTGTTTATAAAGCAGTGAAGGTGATATTATCGGTTTAAGTCTGTCGATGAATTCTTGGAACTCAACTATTCAAATCAAAATGTACTGAAAAGTTCTTTAATCCTTGTGTGTGTGTATGTGTGTGTGCGTGCGTGCGTGCGTGCGTGTGCGTGTGTGTGTGTGTGTGTGTGTGTGTGTGTGTGTGTGTGTGTGTGTGTACTCTTAAGGAAACCATAACCGAGTTCAACACATTTCTCTTAAGGTTATCGTACTATATCTCTGGACAAACAGCTGATTCCTTGAGAAGATAAGAGGTCTGATAAGCGTCAGCACCAAAGTCAGGAAAACTTTTGTGACTGTAGATGGAGTTCTCTCGAGAACGGTTGGCAAGCATGAAGCATATTCCTGAGAAAATGAATTAAAGAAAAGGAACTATGAACTTTACAGCATTAAATAAATAAATTACTTAGTGAGTAAGTGAGAGAGTGGATGAGTGGGTGAGTGAGTGAGATGAATGAGTGGGTGGTGGAGGGGGTTGCGGTGAGTTAGTGAGGTGAGTATGTGAGTGGGTGGGAAGTGGGTGAGTGAGTGAGATGAGTGAGTGGGTGGTGGAGGGGGGTTGCGGTGAGTTAGTGAGGTGAGTATGTGAGTGGGTGGGAAGTGGGTGAGTGAGTGAGATGAATAAGTGGGTGGTGGAAGGGGGTTGGGGTGAGTTAGTGAGGTGAGTATGTGAGTGGGTGAATGAGTAGGTCTTAGTCAGTGAGTGAGTGGGTGGGTGGGTGAGTGAGTGAGTGAGTGAGTGAGTGAGTGGGTGGGTGGGTGGGTGAGTGAGTGAGTGAGTGAGTGATTGAGTGAGTGAGTGAGTGAGTGAGTGGGTGGGTGGGTGGGTGGGTGAGTGAGTGAGTGAGTGAGTGAGTGGGTGGGTGAGTGAGTGAGTGAGTTAGTGGGTGGGTGGGTGAGTGAGTGAGTGAGTGAGTTAGTAGGTGGGTGAGTGAGTGAGTGAGTGAGTGAGTGAGTGAGTGGGTGGGTGGGTGGGTGGGTGAGTGAGTGAGTGAGTGGGTGGGTGAGTGAGTGAATGAGTGAGTGGGTGGGTGAGTGAGTGAGTAGGGGGGACGCGGGCGGGTGAGTGAATGAATGAGTGAGAAGGGCTAACGATCGAAACGTCAGCTTTTTGAATCCCTATGGTTATCAATTTACTTTATAAACTTCGTTGATAAACAAATTTTCGTAATTTATTATTTAATTGCATTACGAGTTGAGAATCTCCTTTTTAGACATATTTACCTATAATTTTGCACGTATTTTGATTTTCAGCTTTCAGTATGTATTTAATCTTGTCGTATCATTTACAACTTTCAAAGCAACTATCCACTCTCTTAACGGTGGAATGGAGATCTCGCTGCTCATATTCTATGGTATCCCGCGCCTTACAAACCTAACACGTTTCATGTTCCACAGTGACTGCTAACCCTCCGTTTTCGTATTTTTCTTTACCAGTTTGTATTCTTAATGAGTGAGCTTCTAACCTGAGCTTTGTTTAACTTACTCTGTGATCTGGATTTTCACTTCCATTTGGTAATATTGTTTAATTTTCCTGTGTGCCAGTTCTTGCCGGCCTAGAATGTGGTGATGAGCTACTCTTGGATCCTAACCATTGCTGATTATATTCGTTCCTTGATTTATTTTCATATTAGAACGAGCAGTCTTAAGGTTTTCCAAGGTTACATTTTCTTGTATTAAATTGTCGCGCATCACTACTGAATACACCAAAAGATGATCTTTGATTTGCAGCATACTGGAATGCTTCACGTAACAAACGGCGATTTGTTTCAAAGTTCAGTCGCTGCAATTATTGAATGTAGCTGTTTTGATATCAACACTTCCGCTCTGCGTGCAAATTTTTCTGTATACACGGAGTGTTCAAATTCTGTTTACCGTAAATTCGATGTGGACTTGTTCAATTGTGCTCTTGTCAAAATTGTCAACATGAGTCTTGTACGACAAAAGCTCAGGACCCCAGATTTAACAGCCCTATAGATATGATATATGAGGATTGTCATTATTTCGCTGTTAAGGTGGACCCACACGAGGGGATTTGTTGCAGGAACATGTTGGTGCAAAACGTAGCAGGGACACGTTTATAAACTGTGCACATTAAGGGTTATGAAACTGGATGTGTAGCAGGGACATGAATCAGGGGAAGGATCACGACTTGCTCACACACACGAAAATGTAGCTGGAACATATCCCTGGAAGATGTTGCAGGGACACATTCCCCCGTGTGTAGTTGACACTTTTTCTCTCGTGCACTGACATAAATTTTGTGCAAAATTTGTCCCCGCAACATGTCCCATGAAGTTCAGCAAGTTGAACTCCGTGCGACATGTTGCAGGGACAAACTTTGCACAAATTCATGTTGCACGAGTGAAAAAGGTGTCAACGCACACGAGGGGATGTGTCCCTGCAACATATCCCTGAAACATATATCGGGAACTTTTTCACAAGTGTGCAAACCCTGCGATTCTGGTCCCTGCTACACGTCCCTGCTACACATCCCTGCAACATGTTCCTCAGTGTGTACTTAACACGATTTTGTCCCTGCTACATGTTGCAGCAAAATGTTCCTGCAACATGTCTCCTCGCGTGGGCCCATCTTATTTTAGAGAGGCCTTTTTGCTATGAATTTCTCTGGCATAAGTATAACGACCTCGCGATGTCATTTCTAAACCTAGATAGCTTTGTCTGTTATCTATGTTTGGCGTTTCATTTCCGCATTTAAAATAATTATACTCGAGTCTTGTTTTGTCAATTGCAGCTAAAACTGAAAACATTTGAATTTGACGTATTTACTTCGAGTTTCCAAACTTTAGCGTGTTTGTGAGCATCGATCGTTTTTTGAAATGTTTGAGGGCGGAGACGGACTTAATTATAAGTATAACAGATCGTCCGCGTATATTAAGTAATTGAAAGAGGTATTCCTTAAACTCACACCCGGGCAACTGTTTGTTCTAAGGTTTTGGCGGAGTAGAGCGTCCATAAATAAGGAGATTCATTAGATCGTCGCGCTGCCTTATTCCTTTGTAAGATGGAAAAAAGTCGGTTAATCCCTTGTTATCAGTTTTGACAAAGTTCTCAATCGATTTTATAACTGTACACAGGCTAGGGTTGCAGGTGCCCAGCCGAATGTGACAGTTCCAAAAGTGAAAGCCCAACAACAAGAGCGCTTTAATTTAAGACCGCGGCCAACGCGTTTGGCGAAAAGCACGTGCGTATGCCACTTAAACTGTATAAAAACTTCTTGAAAGTTCCAAGAGTACTCTCAAGAAAATGAAACCAGTTATCAACATAAGTTTCCCGAGCATTTTTACTCTGGCATGAAGGAGAGTAGTTTGTTTGGGAAGGTATTGATTGCGTCTGACAGTTAACAAATAGATTCATGTTGCCGTGCGTCTGTTCAGTAATAGATCACAGATGACGTCAAAATGTGGTAAAAACAAAGAAGTGGCACACGAGCCGCAGGCTAGTGTGCCACTGATGTTTTTACCACATTTTGACGTCTTCTGTGATCTATTACGGAACAGACGCACGGCAACATGGAATCTATTTGTTTTATATAATAAAGAAACAAAATGCAAGCGAAAAACTTGTTTATTTTCACATTTCTGGAAAAAAGTGGGTAGCGATGACGTAATCTGTGCATCTGTCCTCTAATAGATCATAGCCAAGAACCAATCACAACGCGCGAACTATTCACCTTATTTTATAACATAACATAAAGTGCAGTGAATAATCGCAACTGCCGATCTCGGTCACAACATAATATTAATTGAAAAGCAAGCCCGCTAGCACCGTGCACTGCAGAGTAGTGCTGCTTAGCTTTGAAATATCTCTCGTAATAGCAGCTGGTCAAATCACTGAAACTGTTTTCAACATTTTGTTGTGACCGAGATTGGCAGCTTGCTATTACTCACTGTGTTCAGCTCTCTTGCGTGTGGTTAGCGTGGTTAAATAAAGTTGTATTGTGCTGTGTTATGTTGTTAGACGACCGCCTTCCCTCTACCACCAAGAAACTGAAGGGTGGTGGGGGGGGGGGGAGGGGGGGGAGGGAGGTGTTCTGCTGAAGCCTTTCTTAACCTGACCCCTGTTTAAGACAAAAGCTGTTCTCATTTCGATACCCTGTCTAAGAACAGAGACTTTCATTCGTGACACTCATTTGGTTTTATTGTTCATTGTACATACAGGAAGTATATAACTGACATCATAGAATTAGACTTTTTTAAGATGTGGTTACCAGTGGTCCCGAGATACACCCTGTTCAAGACGCTAAATATATAGCGAAATTGTTTAATATTTCAGACCCTGAAAACCATACCCTATTCGGGGCCACATAACCATTTAGGCCAATAAGGGAGTGCCAGGCTCTCATAGAGCGAAATGATATGGAACTAAGAGCTCCGTGGCTTAGCATCTATAATGCTTGACAAGCAGGGCGAGACATCTTGGTTTGGTGCCCAGCCGAATGTGACACTTTTAAAAGTGAAAGCTCAACAAAAAGGACGCTTTTAAAACCGCAGCCAGCAGCTTTGGCGAGAAGCACCAGCGTATGCCAATTAAACTGTTTAAAATCTTCTTTAAAGTTCCTACTCTCAAGAAAATTAAACTAGTTGTCAACATAAGTTTACCGAGCATTTGTACTTTGGAACGAAGGAGAGTACTTTGTTAGGGAAGGTAAAACCATTTATAATTAAGCCTATACTGATATGGCTCTGTTCAAGAGTTTAGGGCTTGTGTTTTCTAAGAACAATGTTAAGTTCTACGTGATTACTTTGTTTTCGAAAACCGATCACAAAAACGTCAGAGACAAGAAATCTATGTTCATGTATGAAAACGGCATTTCATATGTAAACTCCCAAAAGAAGCTGCGCGAACTCTAAGTAGACGACTTGATCTAACTGAATGTATCTCACATATCATGTGAAACCTACCTTTTAATCTGGCCATGTATTGGCCATACATTGTTGTGCTAGCACAACGCCGATTACTATGTTCGTTAGTCTCATAAATGTCTGTTTCGCATCCAAAACATGCACCAAAACTCACCTCAACTGCTTCCTGGAGCTTTCCTTCGAAGCTGAAGTCTTAAGAATGACTAAAAAAACATTGGCGCGGAATATCTTATAAGAATGGCGCCAGGCTTAGCAGGTCGAGCGAAACGGCTTGGACGCCGTCCATTTTCTGCCGTTAATTTCCACGCCACTTTACATTTTACTGACGTTTTAGCATGGAAAAGGATTGTAAGTTTTGCCAATAAGCAAAAATTAAATCAAAGTACAGCTATAACCTAGTGAGGGCAAAGGAAGAATGAATTTGAGGAATATAGCGTGTGGCATAACTTGCGCACTGGCATAATTCTTCTTAATTAATTTAATATATACAGTATGTCTCAAGGAAATTCAGGATCGTTAGTCTCATAAATTTCTGTTTCGCATCCAAAGCATGCACTAAAACTCACCTCACCTTCTTCCTGGAGCTTTCCTTCGAAGCTGAAGTCTTAAGAATGACTAAAACAAAAACATTGGCGCGGAATATCTTATAAAAATGGCGCCAGTCTTAGCTGGTCGAGCGAAACGGCTTGCGCTTGGACGCCGTCCTTTTTCTGCTGTTAATTTTCATGCCACGCTACATTTTGTTGGCAGTTTAGCATGGAAGGGGATCACAAATTTTGCGAATAAACAAAAATTAAATCAATGTACCGATAAAACCTGGTGTTACAGCGACTTGCGTAACTATTTTGTAGTTTTCAAATAATTGCACGCGCTTTCGTTTTTCTGTTCCTGTTTTATTACGTAACGTTTCCCATAACCATGTTCGCGAACACCTAATTATGTATGTAAATCGTCTTTTTTGCCACATTTTTTCGTTTTGTAGCCAGTATTTTCGTAATTTATTCATTCTCTCTTTATAACTGTTTTAGTATCTACTTTGTATATTTAGGTAATCGTGCTTAGGGCCCCAGTTGATATCAGGTTGCTTTTAAGCATCCACGTGAAAGGGTTACCCTGATCCTAAAATTAAAGAAAGGATTCCGTGATTTTCTGTTCTGACTTTCTGCTTGTTGTAAGTTGGGTCGTCGCTAAATTGTGTTTCGCTTTTCGCCGTAACTTTGTCAGTTCGTGTTACGTACGTAAAGTCACCGATAAGAACCAATGTTGTCGCTGCAAGCTCTCTCAGCACTCTACTTTATCTATGATGCCACCATTACACGCGTCTGTACGTTATAAAACCCCGTCCCAGAACGGTTCTTGCAAAGAAAAGATTAAAATAAATAAATAAAAATTGGAAGATAGCATCGACGACAGAAACATGAAATAGCTGGGAAAAAAAATTTAAGGAACAAGCGACTTAAATACAAAAGTACCTGGTGGAACATTTGCTCTATGTGCGACATCAGGTACGTTTGAATGTCAATCACTTGTTCCTTGTATTTTTTCCCAGCTATTTCATGTTTAATCTGATATAATCTCGTTAATGTCCCGATAATGATTGTTTCAGTTGCTCAATCCACGTTACGTCGTCTTCATCGAACAACGCGTTACTCGAGGCTCGCCGCAAGTTTCCTGACCCGCCATCTAATTCCATCACAGAACTTGATGGGGGGGCAGGGAAGGAAAATTCTGCTAAGACTCGTCGATAAGAACCAAAGTAGCTGTCCTGACCAAGACCTTCTCACAATACCATGCATGTCCAGGAAGCACTTCTTGCACAATCCCCTCTCATGATGGCGAGTCTCCCCGGCCTGTCACGCGGGAGAACGGTAATCGATTCTCCGCCGGGGAGCCAGAGAGTGCAGCAAACTGATTGAGGCTGATATTGAACCTGATTTCCCCCACCTCATAGACTTCGTGGAAAGAAGAGCCGCTGTGGCTTAGTCGGCGCCAGACCAAACGGATCGAATTGATACCCAGACGGAAGGGGAAATGAGAAGACGCTCCTCCAGTGAAAGTAACCTCTCTTGCTACACAATTAAGGAGTAAAAGGTACCTAAACCCTATGCTATGTCCACAGAAAGATTGTGGTTCGAGACAAAATGCAATTCAGCCGGAACGCATCACTGCCTGTTTGTTCAAGTGGCACACATATATTGTCTAATTATAAATGGGTAGTTGTTTGTGAATTATGAATGCACGGATAGTACGGATTGGGAAGTCGGTGAAAAAGTATCGGCTGGGTTGGGCCACGAAATTTCAACTTCCTTTAGGGCCGTCGTTTGTTTTCTGTTCCCGATACATCACTGGAGAATTAACTGAGGGAGGGGATGCTAAACATCGCGAAATGTCGCCTGATACTTAGCCGACTGGCCCGTTGGCCGAGTTGGCTAAAATCAGGCGATATCCGCAGGGTTGAGCAGGATAATTGTTTCATTATTCAACACAGTGATCACAAAGTACAATTTACTGAGTTTTTCAATTTGAAGAAAAAGCTGGGAAAACTGCCATTTTTTCTCCACGCCACGCGAAAGTACGAACATCGCAGGATATCTGTTGAGTTCGCATGACGAATATTGAGAGAGAATGGCCATATTTTGCTAATGTCAGAATGTGTTTGATTTGATAATAATTATGAATAGACCCTATGCAAAATGGCTGCTTTTAAGTTATCCTTTTGTTCGTATTCAAAATAGCCTCACTAACCTCGCTCGGGATTAAGAACTCTTGATAGTTATTTTTCTCTCAAAAACGAGGTTATCAAGGCTAATTTGAATACGAAGAAAATAAAAATTTAAAGGCAGCTTTTTTGTATAGGGTCTATAGTTTGAATGGTATTATCAACTAGTATCGTTCACCGCAAAGCATGAATGGCTACCGAATGATGCTAAACGTTTGTCATAGGAGACGCGGACATATTAAACTACTACATTGAAGACTTTATGGTGGGGTATTTAATAAAGTTTTCCCCTCACCCCACCCATGGAAGAGACGTTGCTAGCAGGGATATCCAAGTTTCGACTTAATTAAGAGTGCCGAAATTCAGTCATTTCTAAGTATTGTTAATTGTCAATGCGACAAACATCGAACGTGTTGTAAACTTGCTCTTTATTTTCTACGTTGATTGTGTTACATGATAATGAAAGTGGCAAATTAAAGGCTAGAAATGTCTACCCCTGTTGCTCTTCTGATTCAAGCATTTCCAACTCCTTGACATGTTTCTTGTACTTTTCTATGTCTTCAAAAAAGTGGCGCATGATGGGGTGATTGCAGGTCTTTGTCTGTTCTTCTATGCAACGAATATATGCATCGTCTGTATCATCGTCTGCGTCAGGGTCTCCCTTCTCATGCTCGTACACTTTCACGCTTCCAATCAAGCACTTCTTCATGGCATCTCCAGCGCATTTGTGATAGCGATCATTCGCTGCAGAGTGGATAAGTATGTTACTAATCCTTACTTTCAAGATCCCTCGTGGTATATCTCCGGCGTATTCTTTGACCCTGCTACAATAATACCGTCCCTAGAATATAACTGCATTTCAAGACCGTAGAATTGTTTTAACACGCCAACATTGCTATAGTAACAACTGTTGCTTGGAAACCATTGACAAGGAAATCCAAGGCCAACTAGAAAGACTGTTGCGAGCCTCCTCATTAAGAACCTTGTTAAACACAGTCATCTTGAAGCTTGAAAAGTGAACTTTGAATGAAGAGATGGTGTAAATTTTTCATCAGACGTTGGACAAAACCTAACTATTCTCATGTATTTTTGGATATTTTTCAATCACTTCCTTTATTCTCAAAATTTCTATTTTTGTCCAATTAATCATATATTTAAGGAGAAATTTACATGTTTACTCACCAATGTCATGGAGCCCCTCTTTCTCCATTATATCTAAGAAAACGGAAGTAATTGTGAACCCAACTTCGTCGAAAAGGACGGAAACAGTGGTATATTGAAAAGAAACGTCTGTTTTGAACCCAGCTAGTTTTATTATATGTTATTATTATGCTATACTTGGTGATTATAACTTTTGAGTCTGAATGAAATTCTAAAGGATGAATATGTGAATGATCATCGCACTACTTAAACAGTAGCAAGAGAGGATAAACATTAATTAATCCTCCATATAGGTCCTTTATTTTTTTATGTCCTCCAAGATCCGAAGTTCCCAAGAGGGTTGAGTGATAGCCAATCATATGTCCCCATTTTTACCATTGTTGACAGCCTCCGTCTGGTGCACTGAACATGAACTAAACAAAAAACTTTTCTTGGAATGACTAAGGAACAGCCAGACGAAAGTCTTCGACGCTTTCAGGCCACGGCACGGACTTGAACGTAAACGTTTTACATCTCCACATGGCTTTCTGATCGTAGTTTGAATTTGATTCCACTTTTTGCAGCAAGTGAAGATTTTAATCTATGCGAGGCATAGGTCTCAAGTCAAACTTGTCAACTTTTAGCCAATGAAAGTTGCTTAGCTGTTGTAAATAGCCAATCAGAAAGCGAGAGAAGTTATTGACAATGTTCGCGTAAGTTTGAATAAAATTCATTTAAACCCGGCATTTGACCATTTTGGGGTTTGTTATTGTAAAAAACAAATTGACGTCAGTCTTTTGTGTGTCCTCTTATTGATGATGAATTTCGTCATAACATTGTCAAAGTTTTGCTGTGGAAACCACTCGCCTTCGGCTCGTGGTTTCTACAGCAATTTGACAATGTTATAACGCAGTTCTTCATCAATAAGAGGACACACAAAAAACTGACGTCAATTTGTTAATTAGAGGGATTACGATGGGGGTTGGGCCTATATGGGGGATTAATTCTCTTATCTTTCTCTTCTCTTGGCCGTAGTAAAAATAAAGCCTGAAAATCAGACATTCTAAAATGTGACCAATCAAAGGAAAGCTACCGAGAGGCACCTTTCTGTGGCGCTGTTTATTATGGTCAAAGTGGTTTTAACTTGCGAGTCCGTGGATGAAATCCTTAAATGTGACCATTCAAATGAAAGCTACCGAGCAGTACTTTCCTATGTTGCTGTTTATTAAGCAATGAAGGTGATATTAGCGGTTTAAATCTGTCGATGAATTCTTGGAACTCAACCATATTAATCAAAATCTACCGAAAAGTTATTTCATCCTTTTTATTTTTTTGCAGTCTCAAAGAAACGTTACCCGAGTTCAATACAATTCTCTTCAGGTCATCGTACTTTATCTCTGGACAAAGATTTGATTCCTGGAGAAGATAAGAGGTCTGATAAGCATCAGCACCATAGAACAGGAAAACTTTTGGGACTGGAGATGGAGTTTTCTCGAGAACGTCTGCCAAGCATGAAGCATATTCCTGAGAAAAGAAGGCAAAGAAAACGAACTAAGAACTTTACGTCATCTAAATATATAAATGAGTGAGTGAGTGAGTGAGTGAGTGAGTGAGGGGGTGGGTGGGTCGGGATGAGTTACTGAGGTGAGTAAGTGAGTGGGTGGGTGAGTGAATAAGTGAGTTGGAGGGTAGGTGATTGGGTAAGTGAGAAAGTGAGTGCGTGGGTGAGTGCGTGTGTGTAAAGGGGGGGGGGGGGGCGGATGGGTGAGTAAATGAATCAGTGAGAAGGCTAACGCTCGAAACGTCAGCGTTTTGAAACATTTTACTGTAGTGTCAATTTACATCATCCAACTTCGTTAATAAACCAAATTTCACGAGTTAAGAATCTCTTATTTTGGAAACATTAAGTCATTTTGCATGTATTTTGATTTCAGCTTTCAGTACGTAATTAATCTTGTCGTTATAAAAAGATAACTTTCTATTAACACGGTAAAATTCATCAGTAAAACAATTATAAAATTCGAAGCCTAAATTACAACTTTGTCTAGGAATTAATTACTCACAAAGTAAGCTATTCCAAAGTACCGCACTGCTATAACGAACGGGACGGATACCGGGATGAGTGAAGTTCAGTCTCGTTTCCGAGACTGGCATCAGTTTCGTTTGTTAACTTACCCCAAGATCTAAGCATGACAATTTAATGTCGTCGGCATCTGAGTTGAGATTGAGTCGTGCTTCCAATGTCTTCTCGCCGGCGAATTCGGGTGCGTTTCCCTCATAACAGTTCAAAATTGGTTCGAGCACCCGTAACTTGGAATCAATGAATCCGTTCGCAGCAGAGATAACATTAACAGCAAATATAACGGTGATGATCTTTGATAGCATGGTTGAACTCCGTTTCTAAAGCTAAGAATAAACACAATAAGGGCTGCTTTTAATATTATTGAAAAAAGCTGAAAGAAAGGAAAGACCAAAAATCAATAGTTAAGTTTTGTTTGAAATTTGAACTAGCCATTTTCCGAAATCAGAAGCTTTGGCAAAATAAAAATAAATAAATTTACGGCGTTGTGCTAGCACAACGATATATGGCTAATATATGAATATGGCCAGATTAAAAGGTAGGCCCCACATGATACGAGACATTATTAGATCAAGTCGTCACTACTCTCATGCCGGAGTGAAAATACTCGGGAAACGGTGTTGATAACTGGTTTCATTTTCTTGAGAGTAATCTAGGAACTTTCGAAAGTTTTTAAACAATTTAAGTGACATTCGCTGGTGCTTTTCGCCAAATGTGTTGGCCGCAGTTTGAAATTAAAGCGTCCTTGTTGTTGGGCTTTCATTTTTTAAAGTGTCACATTCGGATGGGGCACCAACCAACTCAAGCTGTCTTGCTCTTCTAGTCAAGCATTATAGACGCTAAGCCACTGAGCGCTTAGACCAGGTCATTTCGCTCTATGAAAGAAAATGAAAGAGAAAGGATGCGGGCGAAGAGGTTTATTTTTAGAGAAAAGTTTCATCGGCAGCCGTTGTTGATACTTTTAATCCCGAATAAATTAAAGAGAGACCTCTGAGTGGACGGCGTGATTTAAAATATGTCTCATATATGTAAGGCGGCTACCTTTTAATCTAGCCATATTGTTGCGCCGTAGCACAACGGCAATTACATGGATCGTTAGTCTTACAAATTTATGTTTCGCATCCAAAACTCACCTCACCTTCCTCCTAGAGCTTTCCTTCGAAGCTGAAGTCTTTAGTTTGATTAAAACAGAACCATTGGCGCGGAATATCTTATAGAAGAAGGGCGTCAGGCTTAGCCGGTCGAGCGAAACGGCTTGAACGCCGTTCTTTTTCTGCCGTTAATTCCCACGCCGCCGCTACATTGTGTTGACGGTTTTTTTAATAGATCGCAAGTTTTTGCCAATAAACAAAAATTAAATCAAAGTACCGATAAAACCTGGTGTTACAGCGAGTTGCGTAACTTTTTTGTAGTTTTCAAATAATTGCACACCCTTTCGTTTTCCTGTTCCTGTTTTATTACGTAACGTTTCCCATAACCATGTTCGTTAACACCTAATTATGTATGTAAATCAAATTTCTTTGTAGCATCATTTCGTTTTGTAGCCAGTGTTTTCGAAAGTTATTCATGTAATATATCACTGAAAACGAGTGCGAGTGTTTCATCAGGGGTTCCAAACACCGAGAAACAGATGAAAGCACGACGCCGAAGGCGGATTAGATTGCTTTTATTGTTTCCACACGAAGCACGGGAGTTCGATATGGCTTCTCAATCACGCAAAAAAAATACAATGCAATATAGCAAATATATTGTCTGTATAATTAGCACCGATTGATTTTAGGAGCAAAAGCAAATAGTTACATTCTTTCGCATTTTTCACAACTCGTCCCCTGCATACGTTTTGTGGGAGTTGTTTGTTTTGCGTAAGCATGCAGTCATTCAGTGTAGCTGGCACATGATGGCGGAGATCAAGGACGGAGCGAGTCGTTTTCGTCCGTCTAAAACTTTATCTAGGACCACTTTGCAGCTTATGAGGCCGCTCCTGCTTCTGCAAAGTACAAAACAGATTCGCTTTGAACATTTTTATGCAATGGAAGCTGGAAAGGGAGACGAAAGTACAAATTTTAGATCATATTCTGGCTGTCTTTACAGAGATTATTAGTGAGTGACTTGTACAAGGTGAATCCTGCAATTCAGCCGGAACGCGTCACTGCCTGTTTGTTCTGCCAAGGCAACCATAATCTAGGGCGTTGTTTCAAGAAGTCTTACGAAGAGCGCAAGACGTTTGTGTTGGATAAGAGTGTGTACGTCAATTGTTTGAAGCCAAACCACTTTGTAAGGCGGTGCAGGTTTTTCAGAGCGTGCATCTTGCTGAGCGGTTGTGGGAAACGTCATCGTTCGCTGTTACATCCTCCTCCGAGGGAGAGACTCAATAAAGAAAGAACCCAATTTGCGGAATATGGCATGTAGCGTGACTTGCGGAATGGCATAATTATGCGGAATGTAATACATGCAGAGTGACTCAAAGAGGCTTATTCCACTGAAATGCGCGCCCTTTCAGTACAGTTCATTGGAACGCGCCATTATTGATTGGGTCCGACAGCCTAACCAAAAGTGCAGTGAATAGTCGCAAGCTAACTGCAGATCTCGGTCACAACATGATATGGAAAATCAAGTCCCGTGCAGTGCAGTGTAGTGCTCAACTTTGAAATATTTCTGGTATTAGCAGCTGGTCAAATCAAATTCGTTTTCAACATTGTGTTGTGACCGAGATTGGCAGCTTGCGAATACTCACTGTGTTATGCTGTTAGACGCCCCTCCCCCACCACCCTCAAAAGAGACGTTTGAGTGGGGACGTGCTGCCGAAGTCTTCAAACCCTGACCCTGTTTAAGACAAAATCTGTTCCCATTTCGATACCCTGTTTAAGAAGAGAGACATTTATTCGCGGCCCTGATTATTATTATTTTATTTTATTTTATTTTTTTATTGAACATACAGAATTGAAAGTATTTTGGTTTATAACTTACATCGTAGAATTAGACTTTTCTAAAATGTTGGTACTAGCGGTCCAGAATTACACCCTGTTCAAGACGCTAAATACATAGCAAACTTGTATACATAGCTTAAGATTGAACACCCCACAAGTGATGGGCTCCTGACCCCGAAAACCATACCCTGTCTGGGGCCACATATCCATTTATGCCAAATAAGAGAGTGCCAGGCCCGCCTCAGTCCCCGCAATCCGTTACTTCCAAGAGAAAATGACGGACAGTCTGTCCCTTTCGGAAAAAAATAGTTCCCGATAAAGTTCGTGGAAAAGTCGTTTCAGTTTGCATTGTCTCAAGGGAAGATTTTGTCCCCTAACATTTTCGAGCAGTTAAATTTCAACTAAGAAATCCGAATAGATAAAATACTACTAGCTAATGAAAACATCATTTTAAACAGACTTCAAACACCATAATGTACTTAAAGATGCCTTTCTACAACTTTTGGTTGATTTGGCTCGTTAGGTGCCCTTGCTCTATCAACAGCTAGCTTCTGATATGGACGGTCCAAGTCCGAGATCTACCTGCCTTATTCGACAAATCTCACTCATTTCGGCGGACAAACTGAGCCCTGAAGTATCACGATGGAGTTTCGGTCGGTGCACGCGCCCAAAAAACACCATGTTTGGAGTCTCGGCATCCTCGCTCGCTGCTGTTCTATTATCAGCTACGTCAACTTTACGCCAGTGTTTACAAAGGAAAATCTTGCGGAATTCTCTTCGAAATGCGGGATTCATCCCAGCATAAATGAATGGATTGATTGTATTCGACAAATAAAGGAGAAACATACAAAAGAGTTCAACGTTTCGGGGCATTTTTGCGACGAGACGAAAGCGGCGAAGAATAACGATTATCCAAAATGGCACCCAACAGATCATGAACGCGAAGACAACTGCGAATATTGACTTGCTGAGTCTGATTTCATGATTAGTGATGCCCTTGCTTTTTCGCCATCTTCGGCTTCTATCCCGAGCGCTTTTTCGTCTTTGGATCGTCGCAGTTGCAGACGCATTGTGCTGTCGGATCATCTTTGCGACTTTTGTGTAGCTGAATGTAGTTGCTATCAACGGCGTTAAAAAGAAAAGCGTGAGGACGATGCCGTAGTGAATCAGTTTGCCGCTCCCGCTGAGGTGAGCAATGGAGCACTGGGCGTAACCCGGCACGAATTCATATGCTTGGAGACCGAACGACCGTGGAACCACCGTATAACAAGCCACAAAGACCCACACACAAGCCAGTAAGGCTTGCGACTTCTTGACTGAAAACAATCTCTTGTACTGCTGCTCAGACTTGCATATCCTCACATACCGATTTACAGCTGTTAAGCCCATGGTTACAGGAGAAACGTAGATAACAAACAGGCTGAAGAAGGCATGAAGTTGACAAACCGCTCCGCCAAAAACCCATTTGCCGGTTATCAATACGCCTGCGCCTATTGGCATTACAAACACAGCGGAGAGCAAATCGCTAACGGCCAAAGCGATGATGTACAAGTTTGTTGTCGTGCGGAGGCGAGTGTTCTTGCAAACCGAAATACAAACCAAGGTGTTTCCAATTAGAGACAAAACGTTCAATATTATGAGCGAACTAACTTCTACAACAATCAAACTAGGACTTCGGGAGTTCAAGTCGTCCGTCATTGTAGACACAAAGGCGCCGATCTCTTTTAGCATCAAATTAATCTCGCTGCTCGATGGATTTGCTATATAGTCTCAGCAAAGATTTTTCATTTTAGTTTTAGCTGGTTCAGCTGTCGGCGTCACGATTCAATACCAGTATTTCACTTTCACCAGTGGAGATGTCAATTTGCCCATCCACTTTCAACATTTACACATTCGTTAGCATATCTTTGAAGATATTTGCTACAGACTCTACTTTCGAAAGTTGGGCTCTGTTTCGCAACAGTGTTTGTTTCTTTGTTTGTTTGTTTTTTTGAGAATTTGAGAGGCTACTCTAGTTTACCCCCGTTAAGGACTTTTGCTTCCTGTTTCATCGCCCAGCGGATATTCTAGAGTCGCTAAATTCTACAGATAGGAGGAGTTTGGCTCCATACAGCGTCACCCAGGCTTCATTTTCATTTCCGCGTATCTTTCAGTTTTCGGCGTGATAACGAACACGTAGAATTTCCAGCAAGCAAAACCGTGGACTTTCCACCTCAAAGATTACATAACGTTTCGTATCGGTATCCAGAAAGTATATAGTGCCTTGCAATTGGCCATTTCGGAGTTGCGCAGGGAACTGGGGCGATTTTCACATTTTAACGAATCGATAAATTGACACTATCAAAGGAAATCTAACATTGAGATTGGCCATTTGCCCAAGTTTGATGGTTTTAGTTTAAAACATAGTTCAAACTCCACACAAACGTCGCGACAAACTTCGAGACTTCTAATTGAGGCTGTGTCCCTCAAAACCATATAAACTCTTCAAAACATTTTTCAATTTTGTGACAACTGTAAAATTCCGTCATGACCCTTAGCACTATTTGAAAGCAACTGAGGTGAAAATTACTTTGTTTGCCCATTTAGAGACGTTTGTATAGATTTCGAACTATGTTTTAAGGTCCTGGGTCCATATCTTGGTCTCTGTTCAACCTAAAAGCATCAAACTTGGGCAAATGGCCATTCTCAACTTTATCTTTCATGTGATGGTGTTAAAAATGTGAAACCGAGGCTCGCCCCACTTCCCTGCGCAACTCCGAAACGGCCTATACAGACCAAGTTATGGACTTTAAAACATAGTTCAACATCCATTCAAACGTCTCTAATTTTGAGGCTGCGTCCCCCAAACCTTATAACTCTTAAGACTATTTTTTTCCGGTTTTGTGACAACTGTAAAATTCTGTCATGCACATACTATTTGGAAATAACTGAGGTAAAAACCACTTTTTTGTGCATGTGTTTTTTCTTTTTTTTCTTTTTTACGAATGTCACTGAAATCGTATTTTTTTTATTATTTTTTTAGAATTTATAAGGTTTTGAGCGACGTTTGTATGGATTTTGAACTATGTTTTAAAGTCCATAACTTGGTCTCTGTTCAACCATAGAAACATCAAACTTGGACGAATGGTCAACCGCGATGTTATCTTTCATGTGATAGTGACATTATATCGATTGATTAAAATTTAAAACTCTCTCCAGTTCTCTATGCAACTCCCCAAAATGGCCTATTAGACAGATGCCTCTTACTGCATTCCAAAGAGATCACATTGTTTTTTCGTCGTCAGTAACCGGAAGTTTGTCTAGCATGAACACTCCTTGTTGTCGTCGCAGATCTTTTACTTGATAAATTTCGTTTCCTTCGGAAACGCCACTGTTCATCAAAGCGAACGCGTTTTGTTTCCGAGCACGGAATCGATGTAAAACTGCGCTATGAGTTTCGACATCTTCAGTTTGTGTAAAGATGGGAGGAGTTTCAATTCCAGACGCAACACCAACCTTTCGTTTCCTTTCGCAGGACAAAATTTTACGAAATTCTCTCTTGAATAAAGGATTCATTCCTGCGTATATGAATGGGTTGATTGTGTTGGAAAGATAAAGAAGGAACATGCAGAGAAGTTCAACATTTCGTGGCATCGTGTCCACCAGATGGAAGCGCCGCAAAATAACAATAACCCAAAATGGGATCCAACAAATCATGAACGCGAAGACAACTGCGAAGAGGGATCTACTGAGCTTTATCTCGTGCGCGCTGATGACTAAGTTTGTCGCTTCGGCTCGTCTTTGAATAATCGCAGAGGCCGTTTCGTTGTGTTGTCGGATCATCTTTGCCACTCTGGTGTAGCTAATTATGGTCGCTGTTAATGGTGTTAGCAAGAACAGACAAAGCACAATACCGTAGTGAATCATTTTCCCGCTTTCGCTAAGGTGTGCAATGGAACACTGGGCGTAACCTGGAACGAATTCATACGCTTGAAGACCAAACAAGCGTGGGACGACCGTGTAACATGCAACAAAAGTCCACACGAAAGCGAGCAAAGCGCGGGATTTCCTCGCTGAGAACAATCTCTTGTACTGTCTTTCAGACTTGCACATTCTTACGTAACGATTAACCGCTGTCAGGCCCATAGTTACAGGCGAAACGTAGATAACGAACAGGCTGAAAAAGGCGTGAAGTTGGCAAATTGCTGCGCCAAAAATCCAGCCGCTAGAAATGAGCACGCCTGTCCCAAATGGCATGACGAAGACAGCGGATAACAAATCGCTCACTGCGAGCGCGATTATGTATAAATTTGTAGTCGTACGCAGTCGCCTGTTGTTGTAAACAGAAAGACAGACTAATGTGTTTCCCGTTAGAGACAAAACATTTAAGATTACGAGCGAGATGACTTCCACAATGATTAAAAAGGAACTTCGAGAGTTTAAACTATCTGCCATTTTTGCTCTTCTTTAAAGCGATCAGCCCATGGAGAGTTTTCGTCCCGTTGTCTATATATCCCAACAGGAAGTTTTAAAGATCCGCAGATGTTGTGTTCAGAGTAGGCTCTGTTTTGTTTGAACTCTTTAGCCGAGCTCGTGATAGTTTAACAGGTTTTTTGACGTGTCGTAAATCAATATTTATTGTCCGTTTGTGTCCATTGATTAACAAATGCACTCTCTCGCCAAAAAACATTTTTGCTGAAAACACCTGCAGTTCTATTCTTGCGAACGACTTGTTTTGTATATCAATGAGATATTCAGATTAGGCAAAATTTTTCGCATTGTCTCAACAGGTGCAACAGTTCCCAGAACGTAAGTTCTCCTCATTTTCGGCTTTTCACGACAGATAAGTGCTTTAATATTCTCTTGTGCACCTACCACAATGCTAACATGTCACCACTACTTATGAAAAATTTAATTTCACTATATATTTAAACAGCCTTTGCCCAGACCAGTTCCTTAAGGACGCCTTTTAGCTATGTGTGAATAGAATTTTCAAAGAGGAAAAAATATGAGACGTTTTATTCATTTTAAATAGATTTCTCTCGGTTTTCAAAATTTCCCCTTTGATAAGAATGACCAAGGAACTTTGTATTCTTGTGTATCATTTCTTGTTTGAGTAGATGTTGTTGTTCCAAATTTCCTCCGTTTAATTTTAAAATCGGACACGCGCTTAAGGGTGTTTGTTTGACAATGTGGTTTTTCTACGTTACGCATCCTCCACAAAATAGCAAAATAGTCCCACATAGTCATTACGTTTAAATATTTCAAATGACACTTTGTGACAGTTTCATCCGCTTCAATGTTTGCCTGTGTTTGTCAGCCAGTCCACATAAAAACAGGTCAACTTAAAGGCCGCCGGACACGTGAGGAAACAGCTGCACGAGCAAAATCCCTCACGAGGCGGATGGCTCAGTTCCCGGCTTGTAACACACTGCAGTCCAGCCTAATGCTGGTGGGCACTTTAAACAATAGTTCTCTCATTAGCTGCTCTTGTCGGTTATCTGTGCCTCCAGAGATTGGCTGCAAAACACCAATATATGACAAGTGTTAAAAGCGCCGAAAATCTAACTAATTACGAGTAACTATTTTAAAATAATGGAATGTTGCCTTGGTAATGGCATAGAACTGTCATGTGTTTATGAGTCGCGGCAGTATACCATGACTCAAAAGTTCTACCCACTGGTGACACCTTTAACTGACGCACGTGTGATTGTTAGAGGTGATTGTTAGAGGTGACCACCGAGTGCGAAAACCTCTTATTTATTTATAATTTGCTTTCGCATTACTCTCTTATTTGCATTATCTCAACGGAGGGGGGGGGGGGGGGATTAGCCCACTGCTTATTGCAGACATCTTTGATAAGGCTCTACTGGAAAACAGCATAGCATAATATAGATTATTGTTTAATATATACCTAGACTTTCACTCAACAAAACGAGCACTGCGATTGATTGATTTTTAGCCATGTGCCCCTGACCAAATTCAAATGTATACAATTCCGCAGTTGGGGATACAATCCCGCAGTTGTTGCCCGCGCGCCGGATACAACAGCACGTGATAAGTGCATGACTAAAAAGTGGCATGATCTTCAGCACATGCTCATGCCAGCTTGATTGACGAGGGCGGACCTGACAACACTGGCAGTTTTCAGTTTTAATAAACCAACAATAATGCAAAAGTTATGGAACCTGAGACTAAAAGGAAACGTTTTTCTCCAGTATCAGCCGAAGAAATTAAGCACCTAATAGGAGGAAAAGATTCAGAAAATACAGGAAAAGTACATTCTACTTTTTCAGGTACTTTTAAACATTTGCAAATTATTCATCCAGCAGGCTTGTGAATAAAGACGTGTTCTTGTAGTGCCTTCTTTGTTTGTTTGTTTGTTTGTTTGTTTGTTTGTTCATTTTGCTGTGATTGTTGAAGGGAAAGTCTCGGTATATAACAAAGCACTTAATGTATGGTCCCTCGGCAAAATAGTTAGTTTTGTTTTCCCTCGATTCCTGATGTTTCCCTCAACTACGTCTCGCGGGAAACATCAGGACTCTCGGGAAAACAAAATTAACTGTTTCCCTCGGGACCATACATTAAGTGTATACTATATACCACACAAGTGAATAGTGCTTTTCGCGCGCTCTGATTGGCTACCTCGAAGGTGATTAGCAAAGTACTATTCACCTCCGAGCAGCCGGCGCGCGAGATTTTTCATTTTCCGACCGCTTGTCGGTATATATATTCGCACATAAAGTAATTTTATGGTCCGCTAGTTATTCAGCTTGTGTCAGTTATATACGAAAACAATTATTCACCTCAGTGTTGGTGAAAGTGGTGGATATTTACCTCCACTTCGGTGAATAATTGTTAACTATTGAGCTAAATAATTATAGAAAACACTGGAAAATACTTTAGCATGGACCACCGTTGCAAAATAGAAGAGCCGGATCCTGTAATAGATCTAACCAGCTATAAAATCGTAAACTAGAAAACGGTAAAAAACAAGCAAGGCTGGTTACACGGCTAGGAATATATATTTAAACCAATATTTCGGGAGGCACAGCCTTCCTTCATCAGGGCGTTACATATTATGACCCTAAGATGAAACGACGTTACAGTTTTCAAAAAAGTTGTGGATGTAACATGATATTATAATAAAGGTAAACAATACAACGTAAAATAAAAAACGTTACAGTTTGAAAATTTGAAAAAAACGTAACATGAAAACAAAAAGATAGGTATTATATTTCTTCTTTTCTGTTGATACCTAACGGTTCAAGAGTTTGACCTCTATCAATTAGATATGCTTCTCTGGCTCTTCGTACACCGTCACGGTTAGATTTGGACACCTCTAGTGGAATTAGTTGCATGTCAGAAGCGCTGTGACCGTTAGAGAGAAAATGTTCTGATACTGCAGTGGGTTTAGAGCTGTTGGTTTGTTTGTCGACTGTTCTGCGATGTTCGTTGAAACGGTCCTTTAGTCGTCGTTTAGTTTCGCCTATGTATTGTTTGTGACAATGATTGCATTGTACCATGTATATGACATTTTTGGAATTGCGGTCAATGTGATGTTTGATAAATCTAGTTTCGCCGGTGGAATGAAAAGTATAGGTTGTAAGTCCATCAGTTATGTAGTTGCATGTTAAACAGTTGTGGCCACAGCGAAAGGCACCAAGGGGTTGATTATTTTTAGCAGGTTTACGTAGTTTAGCACTGACCAATAGATCGTTAAGATTGTTAGAACGTCGGAAAGCAACAAGAGGGGCAGCCTTGAAAACGTCAACGTAGCGGGGAGATGAAGATAAAATGTTGAAGTGTTTGTGAATAATAGATGATACGGAGCGAATAGCTGGATTGTATGTTATGACAAGGGGTACACGTGTAGGCTGGTTAGTATCGGAATTGCGTTGTTTGGGGGCAAGTGCTTCGGTACGTGAAATGTTGTAAACGCGTTGTATTTCGTTGTTGAGGAAAGAGAGATTGTACCCACGTTTGTTGAGATAAGACTTAAGCTCGTTAAGACGGAGTGCGAAAGTTTCGTCAGAAGAGCAGATGCGTCGAAGTCTGAGAGCTAAACTGAATGGAATAGCTCTTTTGCTGTGTCTGGGATGGCAAGAGGATTGTAACAAGTAGAGATGTTTGTCAGTAGCCTTAGTGTAAAGATCAATAGTGATTTTACCAGTTGTTCAGTGACACGTTGACGTCCAGAAAGGGTATGGATGAGAAAGAATAATTGGAAGTAAATTTAATTGTAGGGTGAATGTTGCTGAGATACGTGGTGAAGGTGTTGAGATCGTCTACTGAGTGTGCCCATATCATGAAAATGTCATCTATGAAGCGCCACCAGGTATGCGGTTGGTATGGGGCATGCCGGATGGAGCGTCTGTCTCGAGTTTGGCGAGAAAAAGATTGGCATAAGATGGTACCTTTCTAGTTCCCATGGCAGTGCCGTGTACCTGCAAGTAGTGCTTGTCGTCGAATGAAAAGTTGTTCATAGTGAATATCATGCGTATGCGTATGACTATCCCCATCAAAATAACCCCAATCCATTCCGTCCTAAAGGCACGTGGACCCCTCCACCTCACAGAGATCCTGCCCTTGACACCTTTTTAGACGCTGTGGAACGTGACCTCTTCAACATCAAACCATCTCCTATACGTGACAACCTAACCGCACGCGAACGACATGCTTGCAAACTACTTAGCAGACGCACTGACATTATCATTAAATCCGCAAACAAGGGATCCGGTATAGTTATCATGGACCGGGATTGGTACATCAACAAATGCCTACGACAGCTAAACGACACCAAATTCTACAAGACTCTAGATAAGGACATCACTGATGACATCCAAAAACGCATACGTATTTACGTACAACGCATGCACCATGACCAAATCATTGACGATGACACTAAACGTTTTTTAATACAAACCGATACTAAGACCGGACGTTTTTACATTTTACCCAAAATTCACAAACAGGGTAACCCTGGACGCCCTATTGTTTCTAGTAATGTACATCCAACAGAACGCATCTCACAGTTCGTAGACTATCATCTCAAACCTCTCGTACAGACTACCCAATCATTCATAAAAGACACCACTCACTTCCTTAACAAACTCGAAAATCTCGGACAACTGCCCAACAATGCCATTCTCCTTACACTTGACGTTTCTTCACACTACACCAACATACCCCATAACGAAGGCATCAATGTATGTCGTTACTTCCTCGACACACGCAAACGCACTACCTCCACTATCGGCACTGAAACTCTCTGTGACCTCATACGCATGATACTCACTATGAACAACTTTTCATTCGACGACAAGCACTACTTGCAGGTACACGGCACTGCCATGGGAACTAGAAAGGCACCTTCTTATGCCAATCTTTTTCTCGCCAAACTCGAGACAGACGCTCCATCCGGCATGCCCCATACCAACCGCATACCTGGTGGCGCTTCATAGATGACATTTTCATGATATGGACACACTCAGTAGACGATCTCAACGCCTTCACCACGTATCTCAACAACATTCACCCTACAATTAAATTTACTTCCAATTATTCTTTCTCATCCATACCCTTTCTGGACGTCAACGTGTCACTGAACAACTGGTAAAATCACTATTGATCTTTACACTAAGGCTACTGACAAACATCTCTACTTGTTACAATCCTCTTGCCATCCCAGACACAGCAAAAGAGCTATTCCATTCAGTTTAGCTCTCAGACTTCGACGCATCTGCTCTTCTGACGAAACTTTCGCACTCCGTCTTAACGAGCTTAAGTCTTATCTCAACAAACGTGGGTACAATCTCTCTTTCCTCAACAACGAAATACAACGCGTTTACAACATTTCACGTACCGAAGCACTTGCCCCCAAACAACGCAATTCCGATACTAACCAGCCTACACGTGTACCCCTTGTCATAACATACAATCCAGCTATTCGCTCCGTATCATCTATTATTCACAAACACTTCAACATTTTATCTTCATCTCCCCGCTACGTTGACGTTTTCAAGGCTGCCCCTCTTGTTGCTTTCCGACGTTCTAACAATCTTAACGATCTATTGGTCAGTGCTAAACTACGTAAACCTGCTAAAAATAATCAACCCCTTGGTGCCTTTCGCTGTGGCCACAACTGTTTAACATGCAACTACATAACTGATGGATTTACAACCTATACTTTTCATTCCACCGGCGAAACTAGATTTATCAAACATCACATTGACTGCAATTCCAAAAATGTCATATACATGGTACAATGCAATCACTGTCACAAACAATACATAGGCGAAACTAAACGACGACTAAAGGACCGTTTCAACGAACATCGCAGAACAGTCGACAAACAAACCAACAGCTCTAAACCCACTGCAGTATCAGAACATTTTCTCTCTAACGGTCACAGCGCTTCTGACATGCAACTAATTCCACTAGAAGTGTCCAAATCTAACCGTGACGGTGTACGAAGAGCCAGAGAAGCATATCTAATTGATAGAGGTCAAACTCTTGAACCGTTAGGTATCAACAGAAAAGAAGAAATATAATACCTATCTTTTTGTTTTCATGTTACGTTTTTTACAAATTTTCAAACTGTAACGTTTTTTATTTTACGTTGTATTGTTTACCTTTATTATAATATCATGTTACATCCACAACTTTTTTGAAAACTGTAACTTAGTGTTGGAAACGCGGATATCAACACTAGTCACTCTCGTTCCCTTGTAAATATGTTTTAATGTTCGCAGCTAAATCAGTCCCTATGTCTCGAATATGTCTCGTTCACTGATTACAAAAAAAGCCAAAGGAAACTTCTAAAGTACACTTCCGATAAGGTTGCTAAGGTAATACGATTGACGTCACTGCTAAGATCATCTTGAATATCAAATATAACCCTAAACAATTGTCACGCACTTATAATAATAGTCACGCTCTAAATATTTCTAACATCCTCCCCCCATTTGTCTCGAAGAGAGCAAATGTACGTTCCAGAAATAGCCTAATCTCCTACATCGTAACGAAACGAGTTCGCGATTAATTAAAATTCTGAATTGTTGCAAAACGGTTCGCAAATCATATTAATCTTCAACTGCCATAGTGGCAAGTTCTCAGTTTGAAAAATAAGTGTTGAAGAGTCGTGTTCATCAGCAGCAATTGCTGCAAGGCGGTCTCTAGCATCTAGCGCAGCACGGCGTGTCTGCCGTAAGGTTGTGGAGCGAATTCTGTGGCATCAGGATTCAACTCGTTCCCAGGTCTCGCTGTCTTCCTATCACATGTCAACTCGAGGGGATACAACTGTTGTAACGCTCGTTCGAGGTGTGACTTTCCAGCTCGCAGCTTCGCAGCTCTCATCACTCCATCGCGTCCAGTGATGAGTTCGTCAACGAACCCCATCTTCCATTTTCCTCGGTTCTTCTCGTCCTCTTTGATCAGTACTACATCACCAATCGCTATGGTAGAAGGCTTTTCTGAGTGTTTGAGGCGATGTTGCTCGCGAAGTGCCTTGAAGTATTCATCCGTCCATCGCTTCCAAATCACATCTTTGCATCGCTTGAGGTACCTCGCACGCTTTCTCAAATCTGGGGTCTCCAAATGATGATGTTCCAACTCCGGCAGTAGGTTTGGTTGTCCAAATAGTAGTGAATTTGGGGTAAGCACTGGTAACTGAGGGTCGTCCTCTACGTAGCTCAGTGGGCGATTGTTGAGTGCTACTTCAACGTCGAGTAAGACATCTTGTAGTTCAGCCCAAGTCAACATCCCGCAGCCAATTTCTTTGTGGAGCGCTCGTTTGACCAGGCCTATTAATCGTTCAAACTGCCCTCCCCACCAGGGCGCTCTGCTCAAGTTGAACTTCCACCTGATCCCAAGGTGCGCTAGGTAATCGTTTAGCTTCTCGTCAGCCATAATAGTCTTCAGCAGTTTTGCTGCCCCGACGAAAGTTCTTCCATTATCTGAATAGAAGGTTCATGGGCGTCCGCGTGCTATGAACCTCCTTAAACTGCTCATAAATTCTTCGGTCTCCAAGCTCGGTAGCAATTCCAGGTAAATCCCACGGGTTAGGCTGCACGCGTAGAGCGCAATGTAGGCTTTGCTTTCGCTCTTCTTTCCCTTCCGATATCTCAAAGGTCCGGCGAAATCGACGCCCGCTACTTGGAATGCTGCTGTTCCTTCGGTTCGATCTCTTGGTAAACTTCCTGGAGGAGGGTTTGTCAGCGCCGTTGCCTGGAACCGTTTGCAGCCAAAACAGTTCTTTATAACCTTTTTCACCAGTCGTCTCAGCCTTGGCACCCAATGATGTTCGCGCACTTTAGTCATCGTAAGACCCACTCCCCCATGAAGCGTGACCAAATGTGACAGCATCACCAGTTTCGCAGTATAGGGGTGTGTATCAGGAAGGTAAATAGGGTAATCCCCCTGGATTCTACCTCGGCACTCCAGGAGCCCATCACGTCTTCTCTGCAGGTTCAGTTGAAGTCTGTCGTCATCGAACTTCTCTGATCTCTTTCCGCTACTCTGTGCACGCACGGTCCAGAGGTACTTTTGTTGTTCAATCTCCTCAGTCGTGAGCGGTCCCAAGGTTCTCTCTTCTTTGCGTTTACGGCAGTTGTACACGAAGCGTGAGACCCAGGCACAAACTCTCAGTGTTTTCCACAGAGCGAACTTCTCCAGCAGTACGTCAAACTCGTCTGTTACAACACGAGCTCCGGCAAACACCTCTCTGGTCACTTTGGCTTCTGCATGGGATTCAGGAGTACCGCTATTCACGATGTCACATGGCCAGTTTTCTCTCTCTGCCAGCCACTTCGGTCCTTTCCACCAAAGCTCCTCCCCTCGCACCCTTCCACCGCGACTTCCAAGGTCTGCGGGGTTCTCCTGGCTTGTCACATGACGCCATTCACGTCTGAATGTTGTTGGATCTTACTGACTCGGTTGCTAACGAACTGCTTGTAATCGCCAGCTCCTCTTATCCAGTGCAAGGCCACTGTGCTATCAAGCCAACAGTGAAGTTCACCGACCGGAAAACCTTCAAGCATATCCCTCGTGTTAGTGATCAGGTTTGTCGCCATGTGTCCTGAGATCAACTCCAGACGGGGAATGCTCAGGCCTTGCTTGGCCAATCTTGCTTTTGCAGTCACGAGCCCCACACTGACTCCTGATGGTTGGGTGACCACAGCATACAAGGCAGCTGAAACCCCTCTACCACTCGCGTCACCGAAGCAGTGCAAGTCGATTCTGGTGATGTTCTCTCTATGCGCCGTGAGTGGCCGGGGCACGGTTACGCCTGTAGGTAACCCCTCCTCCCATTTTGATAGCTCTTTGATTAATCCGTCTGGTAGTTGTGTGTCCCAAGGTATATTCAGTTCACAGGCCTCTCGGTAGAGTAATTTCCCGCTCAAAGTTGTGGGTGAAGCCAAACCCAGTGGGTCGTAAACTCTGGACAATTTTCCCCATATGCTTCTCTTGGTAGGCTGGGCCCGGTCAGGAGGAAACTTGACTTCAAGGGTGTCCTTCTCCTTGTCCCAGGAAACTCCGAGGAGCGCTCCCTTCCCTCTTTGGGGAGTGCCCAATTGCTGTTTGGCATAGGTTTCTTGCGTCTCCCTGCTCTGTTTTGTACTGACTGCGTCTAACTCAGGGGCGTTTGAATGCCATTTGTGAAGTGTAAATCCACCTTGAGCAAATATCTCGGTCGCCTTCTCCTTAACTCGCCTAGCTGCTCCCACAGTTGGACCACCATTGATCAAATCGTCAACGTATAGGCTCTTCTCTATCTCGCTCACAATGTCTGGATACGTTGCACGACAGTTCTCTAAGTGTTGTCGAATTACTCCCCCTAGTAGGAAAGGCGACGAAGAAAGACCAAACAAAGCTCTCGTGAACCGCAAAATCTCCACCTGTCTCGTCTCCCGGTCAGTAATCCAGTGGAATCGCATAGCGTCACGATCCTGCTCGCGGATCCTGACTTGTAGGAAGGCTTGTTTCATGTCGCCTGTTGTAAGAACCGGGTGAAATCGCGCCCGTACCAGTACTGCCCATAGTTGATTTTGCAAGGGCGGACCCGCATGGAGACAATCATTGAGTGAGGGTGCATTGTCATGAGCCCGAGCTGAAGCGTCATAGACAATGCGAAGCTTCGTGCTTTCAGCGGTCTCTCTGATCACTGGTTTGTGTGGTATGTAAAATTCTCGTCCCACAACGTGCTCCCCTCCTGGCTCCACGATTCCCTCTGCAAGTTGTTCTTTAATAACAGCATCGTACTGTTCGAAAAGTTCTTGTTTCTCTAGTTTTCGGACAGTACTTTCCAGTCGTCTCAAGCTTCCCGCTTTGTTGTTAACGAAGGATGGTTTCCTTACCAGGGCAGTCCGGTCTCGTACCAGCCCTCCGCGCTTCGATGTAACTGCTCCTTGAACTCATCGTACACGTCTGTTTGATCTCCTTTCTCTTGTATCCCCAACACGTCTAATTTGCACAGATCTTCGTAGTCTGCCGCTGCTGTCTGGGTCAGAAGCATGCTCGAGATGTCAATCTCTTTCCCTGGTGACATGATTGTCCATCCAAACTGTGTCAGCTCCGCCACAGGCTCCCCAGGGTGTCCAATCTTGGGTTTTGTCTCGGTTCTTATCTTCGCGTATTCACTTACGCCCAGTATAATGTGTACTGGGAGTTCAGGCTTCTCATCTCGATCATTCATGAGTATTCCTGTGAGGTGAGGGTATCTTTCAATTACTTCAGCATATCTCGGGTTGTCAAGTGATAACAAAGTGCCACGATCCACTTTCGTGACTTCCGTTTGCAATCGAAACCTCCCGTTGAGGCTGTCGATCGTGAGGTCATAAATGCCAATAGCCTTGCTGACAGATCCTAGCATCATCTCTATACGCTTGAATTCCTTTCGAATTGGTCGAATACCAAGATGGTCTAGAAGAGCCGACGACGCGTATGAGCTGCCTGCCCCCGTGTCGAGGAGTGCGCGACATTTGAACCCGTTCACCTCGACCACCACAACGGGATAAATGACTTGGCCAGGTGCGCTTTTGTCTTGTGCCGTCAGAAATCTTCCATTCGTTGGTTGGGTTGTGTGGTCACAAATCGACGTGTGGTGTTTTCTTTGGCAGTTTTGGCATCCGTGACTCCTTCAGCTATCAGCTCTATGTCTGTCACCGGTGCAATTAAAACATAATTGCTTTCTGCTGAGAATCCTTCTCCGATCTCCGACCGCGACCACTTTGGGACATTTAGCGGAAATGTGGTCGGTTTTATCACAATAAACACACGCCTGCGGCTGTCGTCCGATTTCTTGTTGGGTTTGGTAAGACCGTCTACGTGAATTCCCGTCATGCTTCGCATTCTTTCTGAAAGGCGTGCTAGCATTTTCGCTCCCTTCGGTAACTGGATTGATTTCTTTCCAACGCTTAATTGTTCGCAATAATTGACTAAAATCCCATTCTTGCCATCCGTCTTGTCCCCGCACCAAGTCAGCCTTAATCCCCTTCAATTTATCCAACACCGCCCTCACGTTCCCTGATACGTCACGCAATTTTCCTAGCGTCTCCAGACTTTGTACGTTGTACAAAAGTTTTTTGTAAAATTCATCGACTTCTTTGGGGTTTTCACTCAGGATAGTTGGGAAACCCATGATATTGGTTACATAAGCGTTAATGATCTCTGAAGTTTTCCCATACTCTGACTTCAGAATGTTCTTTGCCCTTTCGTATCCCTCCGTGCTAAATGGGAGCCCATCAATATCAACCCGTACCTTTGGTAGGAGAAGTTCCTTCAAGTAGGCAAATTTGGTCACCGGTGGCAAATCAGTTGAATCAATTTCCGCGCAGAATTTGTTCCAAAACGGAAGCCATTGTTCAAAAGTCCCATCGAACTTGGTAATCGATAGTTTTGGTAGCTTTGCGTGTGAACCATTCGATTCCCCTTGTTTCCCCTTTTTGAACTCTTCTGCTTTCTTTTCATATTCCAGCTTCATTTCTAGTTTTTCCTTTTCGAATTCAAGTTGTTTCTCCCTTTCTATTGATAGCAATTCGTCTTCTTTCTCCTTTTCGGCTAGTTGTAATTGTTGTCTCGCTTCACTCAGGCATTTCCTGAGGTATTCGATCTCGGCATCCACACCCTCAATTTTTTCATCTATCTCACTACTCCACGTAATACCTCATCCATTGGAAGGCCCTTTTCCAGTTTCTTCTCTTCAACCCTGACTTTAATTTCATCCACTTCTTTAGCCAACGTCACCAATGCATCCACGTGCCTCTCAAGAGCAGAGTTGTTCTTCTTCGCTACAATCTCCTTCCCTTTCTGCCGTTTCAGCTCCAGAAGTTGAAGTTTCGTCTCGATCTCTTTGGTTAGTTTCTCCAGATCCATCTCCTCGCGTGTTAAGTCCCGTCGGAGGTGCCACTTAGTGTTGGAAACGCGGATATCAACACTAGTCACTCTCGTTCCCTTGTAAATATGTTTTAATGTTCGCAGCTAAATCACTCCCTATGTCTCGAATATGTCTCGTTCACTGATTACAAAAAAAGCCAAAGGAAACTCCTAAAGTACACTTCCGATAAGGTTGCTAAGGTAATACGATTGACGTCACTGCTAAGATCATCTTGAATATCAAATATAACCCTAAACAATTGTCACGCACTTATAATGATAGTCACGCTCTAAATATTTCTAACACGTCGTTTCATCTTAGGTCATAATATGTAACACCCTGATGAAGGAAGGCTGTGCCTCCCGAAATATTGGTTTAAATATATATTCCTAGCCGTGTAACCAGCCTTGCTTGTTTTTTACCGTTTTCTAAATAATTATAGCCCGTGATATTCTCTGCTGTAGAACTCCCGGAAACATCATAAAGTATATTTGTTTTTGCTGTGGTCGTTTCCTTACACTTGTTTGACTAGATTCCCAGGGGAGCAGGGTTGACAGGGTTGGCGCAGTGGTGAGAGCAATCGCCTTCCACCAATGCGTCCCGGGTTCGATTCCCGGACTCGGTGTCATGTGTGGGCTGAGTTTGTTGGTTCTCTACTCTGCTCCGAGAGATTTTTCTCCGGGTACTCCGGTTTTCCCCTCTCCTCAAAAACCAACATTTGATTTATATTGATTTGATTTGAGATTTGTAATTAGTAGGCGAAAAGCCACCTTGTGGAAGTACTACTAATAAATCGTTTATTATTATTATTATTATTATTATTATTATTATTATTATTATTATTATTATTATTATTATTATTATCAGTCTGTGATTTTGAAACAGTGAAATAGGATAGGATTGCAAATCATTGCGCAACAATTCGTTTTGTTTGTTTGTTTTTGTTTTTTTGTTTTGTGTGTATTACTTTGAGCTTGTAGCTGGGATCGTATAAGCATGCAGTCGTGTTTTTCAGTTTGAAACCTTCTAGCTCTCCGGAAATTCAACAAACGAGTAAGTCCGTGCGAAAACAAAAAATCTCAGCACGATTCCATCTCAACAAACCAGAATATAAACTGAAAGTAGATATTTCCGCTTTCTCGCGCGTCCTTGCAGTGGCGGTTGACATCAGTAAATGGCTTTACGAAGAAAGTCACGCAAACTGACAAATCGTCGGTGGCATATTTAAATTAAGGAGTGTCCTTGCTGAAGTTTTTAAGTGTTTGAAATGAATTCACCATTGTTGTGAATTTTCTTGCAAGGGAGCTAGAAACACAAATAGATTCAGAGGTATGCATGAATATTTAGAAACAGTTTGGACTTATGCCAACGAATAATAACGAGCATCACGCAATCCCTACTTCCTGAACCTTGGTCGAAAGACATTTATAGTCCGGGCTTCAGTTGAGTGGATGCGAGTGTAATTATTGCCGACAAGTTCTGTTCTCGTGATTCGTCTCATTTTCTTGTCAGAATGGCTTCTGATATTGCAAATTCTTACAAGGGTGTTGGAAGGTCGAGCGTAAAATCATTTCAAGAGAAAATGAACAAGTTGAAACGCCAGTTGAAAGAAACAGAAGACAGAGTCCAGCAATGCAAAGAAGAGACTTTGGCGGCGAGATGGAGAGAACACGACTCAAAGCTTAAAATGCGGGCCATGTCCGAAAGGATAGACGAAACAGAAGAGAAAATTAGAAAGACCGAAATCCGTATCGCTCAGCATAATGATCGGAGAAAAGAGATCGCTGAGAAATACCGGGAAAACTTTCGAGTTAAAGAAGTTTTGGAGGGTTCTAAGATAAACATTGAACAAATGATGCGTGAATTACACGATGCGCAACAGCACACAATGGAACTCAAGAAAATGAACAAGGGATTGTTGAAAGTGGTGGCGATTTTGGAGCCAAAAATTGAGAAAGCAGAGCGTCGTGAACAGAAAGCTTCTGATCGGGCGTTCTTGATTCATCAGAAGCTCACAGTTCATCGTTACCTCGCAGAGAAAAGGCCTGAGGGTTTAACAAAACCAGATGAAGAAATGAAAGCCCCCAATCGGAACAGGAAGCCAAGATAATGAACATTAGAGAGAAGATCAAAGGCGCTATTTTACGCAGAAGAGAAGCAGAGAGAAAGAGATGCGCTTTACAGAGAAAAATGGATGTCATGGAACAAGCTTTGGAGAATTACAAGAGACGCAATTTGGAGTTTCAAGTTAGCAAACGGGAATTACTTAGCTCAAATTTTTACTGAGCAGTATTTGTCTTAAACATGAATCATTCTTGCAGAATACAGTACAGTTTGTGTTTTGTGTCTGCTGAATTTTTCAAAGTTTTCGCAGTAATTGTATCCGAAAACTATTGAGCAATATTTTCCTGTAGTGTTTATTTAGCTGCAGTAGGTCTTAGCTTCGTGTGGTTCAACCGTTTTGAGTTTTGTGCACAAAAAAAGTCTTAGTATCACCAAGTCAACAAGCAAGTTGTACGAGTATAACTATAGTACAAACGCTTGTGTGTTTCACTACAACTTGATTTTACCTCTTGAATTCTTATACGCATGGAACTAGAAAGCGTGCAGTTGTAATGTTTATTTTGAGATGTTGATGTTGAACGATGAAACTATAATTAATTCATCAGAAACCGACATTTTTATAACGTTCGCTTTTGACTGATTTGATCTGATTTCGGTTTCTGATCAATTAATTAAAGTTTCATTTGTCAGCAAACAGCGCCGCAAAAGAAACATTGTTGCGCCTTTTTCATGACCATATGTGTAAAAATTTACATTCGTGTCATCTGGAGTTAAAAAGCGTTGTTATTGTGGAAGGATTAAGCCGGGTTAATTTGGATTAAAATTACGTCTGAGACGACAAGGAAACATTGTCTTTCGGATAGAGATCTTTATAGAGACTTTTGAAAAGCCGGGTCTTATTTGTGGATTTGGGTCATTTGTTGCCCATATTTTTGTTAAACAATTGCAAAATTCACGCAATTTCACAAACTGTGAGTGTTCAACACTGCCCACTTTCTACTCATGCTGCCAACAGCCAATCGCATGTTACAGTTGCAATGCATCTTGCGATAATCTCTTTCCCGTTGCTAATAGGTGTCGCGTTACATTAATGTGGGTTGCATCACAGCCTGGAAGACATTTCAAAAAATTTGTTTGAACAGACTAATCTACGTATTTCAACTTTCTATTCTATATACAAACTTTTCTCTATCGATGTAACCTATGGAGGGGCACTCCATATAATGGCCTATAGGGGGAGGCTCGGCTCGGAAGGGGTACCTTTTTCAGATCACGCTTCAGTTATATGAAGGGTAGGGATTTCACGAGTCGAAGTATATGAAAGGGTAGGGAATTCTGCCATTTAGGTATTCAAAAGGACCTTTCATTAAAATAATTCGAACCAGGAGCCCATAAGGGCTCCTGTTCGAACCCACATAACTCATGACTATACTGTTCTAATGGAAGGTGTCAGGGCTCCTGAAGGTGTACGAAAGGGGTACCAATTGTCAATGGAAGGTATACGAAAGGGGTACCTTTTCTGTTAAAATTGGTATATAAAAGTGTAAGGAGTTGGACCTCGAGGCGGAGCCTCCCAGTATTAAATGTCTTTTAGTAGCCCCCCTCCCCCGGGTTTGGTGGTCAAACCGCCACGGGGTGACGCCACAAGAGGTCACAATCGATAAGTGACTTCCTTACAGTTGACAAGCGGCTTCAAGTAGCCAAAACGCATGTGCGTATGTGTGGTCCTTGGCTAAATCGAGTAATGAACGACTAGGAAACAATTTGCTTGTACTAGACGCGAGTAAAAATTTGCATTGCACGATGCACCCTGCTATGGTGTTCCATCCCCGCCAAAAATCAAAGTTGATCACAACATTCAACTTGACAGTTTAACCATTAACTTGGCAAACCTCAACATCATATTTCACTCTTCAACTTTGTACTTTGTATCACAAACATTGAAACTTTCGACATCAACTTTCAAAGTGACGGTTCAACATTCAACTTTATCCATCAACATTCATGTTTACATATCAACAATGATCTTGGCACATGGGCTGTCAGCAAAAGATGACGTTTGAATCTCGAAGTCGAATGTTGAGTTACCAAAGGCGCTCCAATCCCGCCAAAATTGAACTTCAGAATTCAACTTTCAAGTTGATCATTCAACATCAAATGTTACGTATCAATACCCGTGTTTAACAATGAACATTACTATTGCTGATGACGCAAATATGCTAGTTCACCATAACGTAATGTTCGATCTCTCAAAGTTGGTTGTTTCGTTATCCATACGTACCAATTCCGCCAAAAATCCCATTGAAGCGCTGTAGGGGAGGGGACGGGTAATTTTGTAAGGCCTTAGCCTATGAAGGTCCGTTCTGGTCAAAATTAAACAAGATTTTTTTTGTCGGCTTATATGGTATTCAATTATTTTTACTGGCAGTCTATTTTATGTCACTGTCTATAATATATTTTCGTTACCTTCCGTGAAATTTTTGGGGGGCTACCCCCTACAAGAAATAACACACAAACTGCGGTGATAAACATGACAACAGAACGCATTGTTGGAAAACAAAAATAAAACTATATCGTTTAACTTGACGTTTCGTATGTTTCGACATACATCTTCAGAAGTGACCATTAGGAATTAAAGTAACAACTAAATTTGAAATTTAAGATAAGTAACTAATTAACAATAACCTTGACAGAAGCTAAAAATAACTTGCATATAAAAGATGCAAACTAATAGAGATACAGCTTTTCGCTGCTTACATTTTCATTTAAGGTAGATTTCAATTCTCTAATTAGTAGAGTCTCCTTTATCTTGCAATGAGTATCTGACCGACCTTTCGCCAATATCTTATTATTACATTGTACGAATTATTTTTGGCACCTTTCCGAATATTTTTTTTCGCACTGTCCATGAATTATTTTTTGTTCCCTCCGTGAATTATTTTTTTAGTACTATCGAATTAATTTTTGGTTCGGTGATGCATTGCGTGGCTGTGACTTGTATGTCTAACGCGTCAACACTGGATCGAGTTCTTCCCGTCGTCATAAGAACGTTGAATTGCACAAATAGCTCGAAATACACTACAAGACATCGACCGAATAGCTCAAATAGTCCGCTTAAATGGACCATCCTTCAGCTATGCTAGAGGTGACCCCTCCTCAAGTTCTACTGGAAATAAAACGGCCTCAAGTTCCAATCGTGCAGGAGGCAGTTCACCGTTTGCGATGCGAGAGACCGCAACGCACTGACTGACTGAATTGAGAAGGAGGCTCCCTACACTTTCAAGTTCAAATGATGTTGTAGCACTAGGTGTCTCGAAACCTCGGACCCTAAAATGGTCTAAAATTAACAAAAATGTACACATTGTGATTGCTATGTACAAGCCGTCTTGAGTTCGTCGATAATGTCGTAGCCAGAATCTGCGGAGGGAAACAAAAATAGCTCCCGGTAGTAATTGCCTGTACTGATCACAGAAATAATGCTCAACATTCGTATTGATGTTTGGTTGTTTTATTAGTGTAAACCACATTTATCCACAATGTTTTAGAAGCGATTGTAGCCAAGTTTAGTTAGCGCAGGGTGCGTTGCTTGACGGTTTCCCAATATATGCATTTTCATACACTCACTAAGAAGGCGTAAGTTATAAGTCAACATCAGCTGTCAATTTAATATGGTAAAACAAGTATCTGTTCGTAGATGTAATTTCCAAGGCATGAGTTCGTTGTCTTTACCATCCCGTTGCTGTAACGTTACGCTATATATTTTTGTACAGATTGCGAAACCATCACACAACGCACCTCGCGCTAACTAAACTTAGCTCGAATCGCCAGTCTAAAACATTGTGGATAAATTTTGGTTTACACTTATCAAGCAACTAAAAATCGATACGAATGCTGAGTATTATTTTTGTGATCAGTGCAGGTAATTACCTTCACGAGCTGTTTTTGTTTCCCCTTCAGATTCTGGCTACAACATTATCGACGAACAGTAAACAAGACGGCTTGCAGCAATCACGCTGAGTAAATTTTTATTAATTTTAGGGTCCAAGGCTTCGAGACACCCAGTGCTACAGCATCATTTGAACTTGAAAGTGTAGGGAACCTCCTTTTCAATTCAGTCAGTCAGTGCGTTGCGGTCTCTCGCATCGCAAACTGTGAACAAGAAAGACTGATCATTGGATCACTACAGAACTGCCTCCTGCACGAGTGGAACTTGAGGGCGTTTCATTACCAGTAGAACTTGAGGAGGGGTCACCTCTAGCACAGCTGAAGGATGGCCCATTTGAGCGAACTGTTTGAGCTATTCGGTCGATTTCTTGTATTGCATTTCGAGCTATTTGTGCAATTCAACGTTCTTATGACGACGGGAAGAACTCGATCCAGTGTTGAAGCGTTAGACATACAAGTCACAGCCACGCAATGCATCACCGAGCCAAAAATTAATTCGACAGTACGAAAAAATAATTCGCGGAGGGTAACCAAAAATAATTCATGGACAGTGCGAAAAAAAAAATATTCGGAAAGGGTGCCAAAAATAATTCCTACAGTAGCCCCCAAAAATTTCACGGAAGGTAACGAAAATATATTATAGACAGTGACATAAAATAGACTGCCAGTAAAAATAATTGAATACCATATAAGCCGACAAAAAAAATCTTGTTTAATTTTGACCAGAACGGACCTTCATAGGCTAAGGCCTTACAAAATTACCCGTCCCCTCCCCTACAGCGCTTCAATGGGATTTTTGGCGGAATTGGTACGTATGGATAACGAAACAACCAACTTTGAGAGATCGAACATTACGTTATGGTGAACTAGCATATTTGCGTCATCAGCAATAGTAATATTCATTGTTAAACACGGGTATTGATACGTAACATTTGATGTTGAATGATCAACTTGAAAGTTGAATTCTGAAGTTCAATTTTGGCGGGATTCATTGGAGCGCCTTTGGTAACTCAACATTCGACTTCGAGATTCAAACGTCATCTTTTGCTGACAGCCCATGTGCCAAGACCATTGTTGATATGTAAACATGAATGTTGATGGATAAAGTTGAATGTTGAACCGTCACTTTGAAAGTTGATGTCGAAAGTTTCAATGTTTGTGATACAAAGTACAAAGTTGAAGAGTGAAATATGATGTTGAGGTTTGCCAAGTTAATGGTTAAACTGTCAAGTTGAATGTTGTGATCAACTTTGATTTTTGGCGGGGATGGAACACCATACCCTGCTAGCAGAGCCTTTCTTAAACTCCGAAAGAACGACAAGTCAGGAGAAAGACGACTGCAAGTCTTTCAAGTCGCCGCAGCCCCGAGTATTGGCCTGGGAACGAATCCAAACCTCATTGAACATCAATGAAATTGAACTAAATCGATTCTCACATGAAAGGGTGTCTCAAAATAAGCCGTTTCAGCAAATTTTGAGTATGTTTGGTTGAAAAGCCGCCAGATAACATGCATTTAAAACTTGAAAAAATCCCAAGCAAATGTCTCTATTTCGGAAAGTGTGTTCCCCCAAACCTGATACAAAATCTCTAATTTTCGGAATTTTCAAACCTTTTTTTTTCATATCGGCTCTAATTCAACTACCCTGCGAGCAGAGGCCGTTCGATCTTCCTAGATAAGTCGGGAAGAGGAAGGAACCTCTGCCAGCCGCCTCGACTTTCTTTGATGTGCCGTTCATCCACCGAAGTGGATGAGTCAGTCCGGTTAGAAACCAGTCAGACCGGTTTTGGCCCAAAACGCATGCGCCTTGCTAGAAATTACTGACTAAATAGGTGCCCGCGGTTCATTGTTTACACTCATCTACTGACAAAATGATATTCGTTTCTCTGTCGAAATCCGTAAAATCTCAACTCGTCATCTTTACAGGCAGACGACAACAGCGATGAACGACCCGAGCGGATTTTCTTGTAAGCTTTGGGCGATGGGCTTGGTTTTGTGAGTCGCTTTACACTGATCGTCTTGCGACAGGACAAGGAGTCACTGAAGAAGAGTATTTTGAACGGAGCTCGCTTCAGTAATTTGTTGAATGATCACACTATTCCTTTTATCCAACGATTCCGTTTGCCGGCCACATGGTCTACAGACACCACATGACTGAACAGTTAAGTCAAAATTTTCCTCTAAGATGCTCTGTAACTTATCTCGAAGGCCAGTGTGATGTCTCACTTCAAATGTACTTCGTTCCGTGCCGACATACCGCACAACAAAAACACCGAATCTTTTCCTACAGTTCATGTTTTTTCGTCACCTTTTTCCCTGGCGTCTTAGAAGAACCTAAAATACGAGATGATTCCCTAAAAGAATCGCCTGGATTAAAACTGGAAATACTTCGCTTTTTTGCAACGAATCCTTGAGACTATTTTGCCGTGCAAGAACTTCGCGAGAAAATATTAATAGTTAATTGCTAATGAAAGCGTCGGTTACATTTGAATTTGACGCATGCTCAACAGGGAAAGTCGAGGCGGCTGGCAGAGGTTCCTTCCTCTTCCCGACTTATCTTGGAAGATCGAAGGGCCTCTGCTCGCAGGGTATAATTCAACTGAACTGCGTCAAAGTTGGTTAGGTGACAATTTTTTAGATGTTCTTTCATGCAGTGGAAACAATTTTCTCCAATCGACAAATTTTTAAAACCTCGTTCCCAGGCCCTTACTCGTTTAGAAAATGGCCCATGTGACCTGAAAAGAAAAACAAAGGCTCAACTCAAACGCTCGCTACGCATAAATAATAATGAGGGTAAAAAATTACAAGCGAATTTAAACCCCTTGGGGGAGGGGGAATCCATCTGTTCCCTACCTCTTCCCCACCCTCTTTTGTTCCACGCTGAGTATCACGAGGGCTCCAACAGTTAAGTTTCACCACAACAGGACGAAAGACAACTAAATGTTTATTTCCCATTGCTTCGTGTTTTCTATTATGTACAGCATATCTTAAAGTCAAGACAGCTGAGCTACAAATATTAAAAAACCATGGCCATTAGCTAAGCTACAGATATCAGCAGACGACTGGGAAGCGAAATAAAAAACGTCGTCATTGACTAAACCATAGGCATCAGCAGAGTGTGAAAGCTGAAACCGGAAAAAAATGCGAAACGTTAGTGATACGAGCCAGTGAGTGTCAAATTATCACAAGTAAATTTCGACCACGGTTTCAACTGGCTCCGAAACATTTTCTACAAAAAAGCTGTAGTGAATAAAAACACTACAGTTCTCATATAACAATCATTTTTTAAGGTCACGCCTACAAATTGAACTCACCACAGATATATAAGTTTGAAAATTGCGCATAGCAAGCAACAAGTTGAACACAACAATAAAGTACCGACTTGGTAACCAATCACAACAGACACAAACAGCGCAATGAACCAATCAGAATTGGAAGAAATGTCACGTAGCCGGCGCCTGAAGCGCGGGAAAATGCATGCGCGCATGCCGCGTGCAAGCTATGATTTCTGGTTTGCTTCTCATTGGTTGAGAAAGTGGCGTGAGGTTTCCCTGCCAATAAAAGAGCGAAGTGAAGCAAAACCAAATTAAACGAAGACTATTTTCGACACTCAACTGTTATTAATCACAGTTCTTATAGAGCGCTTTTCAATTGAGTGTCGTAAAACTAAAACCAAAGTAGTTACTCTGACCAATCACAACAGAAGTAAGCAGTGCAATGAACCAATCAAAATAAAAAGCAATTACAAGTAGCCGGCGCAAAACGCGGGAAAATATGCAAGTGTTTTGATTTGTGAATGATATATGAAATAAATCATACATGAACTGCGGAAATGAAATCAAATGAATCAAATGAAATCAAACGAATTGCAATTGCATAAATTGCGTTCACAACTGCGAGGATCATTCTTCATTTGTTTCGATTTTGCTTCTTATTGGTTGCGGAAAGTGGCGCGAGTTTTGCTAGCCAATCACAGAGCGAAGCAATGCAAAACCAAAGCAAAACCATAATTACTTTGGCCACTCAATCGAAAACCGTTCTAACAGTTTTTAGTATAAATCTACTAGCGTTCTATCACGAATGCCGTTCTCTGATTGGCTACGCTACTCACTATCTATCAGATTCTGTGATAGATAGTGAGTAGAGGCTGTCAACAAAATGACGCCCGCTTCTTCGCGTTTTCGAAGAGTCTGTGAGGATAACTTTGATAATTTACTTGTTTAGTTTTGAACGACTAGTAGATTTATACTAAAACAATTAGATTATTCGCTCTCGATTTCTATGCGTGATAGCTGATTCGGGCTGCGCCCTCATCAGCTATCACGCGATAGAAATCTCGTTCTCATAATCTAATTTCTAAATATAATTCACCAGCCCCCGACACTTAATGCTTGTTTCCACTCTCGAAGTTCCCATATAAACTTTAATTGCCCGAAAGACAGCTCAGTCGACTTTAAGCAACACTATAACTAACTTCCGTCATTTCTTGATATGTTGTTGATGACTACTTGCACCGTCAAGAAGAGACTCAAACTGATTCCTCCAAAGACAACGCCTGTAACAGGATAAAACACCAAATGTTACGCATTAACCTGTCACGAGGGAGGGAAATCATCCATCCTGCAAAGTTCTCTGATCCATTGGCAAGCACGAGGAAACTTGCAACCCGATCAAATCACGAGTAAAGAATGCGAAACAATGCAACTTGTGCTTCGTAAAATATTTTGTTGTGTGTTTTTCAACCGTTTTCCGATTAATTGCTGTTTAAGAACCGTTTTCATTCCACATGATAAAAGAGGTCAAGAGGTCACTTACCTGAATATGCTGCTGGGGCACCTGGGAAAAAATGCGATATAAAGATAAGGATGATGCCTTTGATCATGACTCTGTGCTGAAATTTGCACGTCTTATTTATCAAGTTTTTTTTTTTTTTAACAATTTTTATTTGCTTTACATGACACAATATTTAACAATACTACATGTATAGATTACTTACAGTAATTACATTACAATAATTACAATTACCGACAAACTCACACACACACACTCACACACAAGCGTGCATACAAACTAGAAATAAGACAGTATTGCTTACGCCGTGTTGTTTACCCGAAAGTAACATATCGCGTATATTAATTACTACAAGCATCGCTACAAAGGGAAAACTAACTGCTAGGATTTGCTTACACGAGACTTAAGCTATTAACATATTTTCTCCATTTAAGAATATGACTAGGCACTTTGTTGTTCAATTTAGCAATCTGTGATTCTAATTGATAGACGTAGGTTAACTTGATACAGAAAACTCTCAAGGATGGTCGAACAGTATTTCTACGACAATCATAAATATATTGTTTAGCTGTAATTAATAACTGATTGAGTATTAAAAAGTCATCTTTCCTATCCCAAATTCCAAAAAGCTTATCCGTTTGAGAGAGTTCTTCTAAGATTATACCCATATTTTTACACCAACAAATGAACTCTAGCCAGAAACTCTGGGTGAAAGAACATGAAATAAATAAATGCTCAAGGGACTCGCTCTCTGCATGACAGAATGAACATAAAGGTGAGGCTATTAAACCAATTTTGTGAAGAACGGAATTCGTTGTCAAGTATCTGTTTAGAATTTTATACTGGAATTCCCTTGATTTTGTGTCAAGGACTACTTTAAAAGATAAATTATATATTTCTTGCCAATCTAGGTATACACGAGAGTAATGTTCAGTGAATTTTGATTGCGCAGTTGGGGTGGTTTCATACTTAGATCGTATTACACCATAAATGTTTTTAGAAATCAGTTTATCAAGCCGCACTTGTTTGTTCTTTAACCAAAGCTTGATGGAATCGTTGAGGACAAAAGCGTTTCCACCTTTGTTTCCACGGGACCTCAAAGAATTCTGCCATTGCACCGGTAACGCATCGAGAATTTGCCTCAAATAAAACACTTCCATAGGAGTGAAGCCCAACCTATATGGATTCTTGACAATAAAATCGTTATGATCATTTATGAGATCTTCAAGCGTGATTATTCCCTTTTCGAAAAGAGCATGGTGAAAAATTGACTTTCCATCAATGCAGATGTGTTTGTTGTTCCAAACAATTGTGTTGGCTCTAGTGTTGTTATCCAAATTTCAATATTTCCGGCCCCGGCTACAGAATACTCGGAGAGAAACTGAAAACATTCCTCGTAAAATTTTGGTAGTTTAATTGAAAGTTTTTTAATATCATATCCACACCCTAAAAGTAATTTCCCTCCTACAGGTTTTAAATAATGCAAGAGGATTGTTTTCCAACTGTTTGGTTGAGCGTCAGCAAATTTTTTACAACCCATGCTTCGCTGTGTTTTAATGATTGATTCCAAGTGTGGTGCTCTTAGTCCACCATTTTCCACATCACTTATAAGGGTTGAGCGTTTAACTTTATCTTTTCCTTTCCAAATAAAATTAAAAATAATTTTATTTGCTTCTTTAATTATGTCTTTATGTATACATACTAAACCAGCTCTATACATAAACTAAGATTGGTATAACAAATGTCTTAACAATTTGAATTCGTCCGATTATTGTTAGATTTCTCCAGTTCCAAAGATGCAACTCTTCACGAATGGATTTCAGAATATCTTCAAAATTCAGCTTTTTCCAAAGGATTTGATTATACGTGAAATGAACTCCTAAAATTTTAACGGCCTTCTAAATGGAAATATTTCTAACGGAGGATACTGCAGGAGCTACTTTTGGATCTTGTTTTCCCAAGAACATTACCTCCGTCTTTTCATAATTAATTTGAAGACCAGAACATAAAGTAAAACTTTCCACAGTGGCAAACAAAGCATTAAGCGAAGTGTAGTTTTTAAGAAAGACTGTCAAATCATCTGCAAAAATCTCTAATTTTATCTCTTCTTTGTCCACCAAAATTCCTTGAATCTCTTTGTTACAGCGTATGTCAATAGCTAAAATTTCTAAACAAATTATGAATAAATATGGCGATAGTGGATCGCCTTGACGAACACCTTTAAAAACTTGAAAGGGGGTTGTTGTGTAACCATTATTCATAACGGCACTAGATATGTTATTATAAAATGTTTTTACCCAATGGATCAGAGACGGGCCAAAGTTAAAAGCAGAAAGCGCCTTGAACATAAATCTGCGACTGACTGAGTCAAAGGCCTTCTGGAAATCTACAGCCACTAATAGTCCGTTAATCCCTTTCCTTTGCGTGTACTCTAAAATGTCATCTATAGTTCTCACTGCATCAAGAATGGTTCTACCTTTCACATAGGCATTTTGATTGAAGTGTATTATGTCAGGTAGCACCTTCTGAATTCTTGTGGCAATAGCTTTCGAGTCAATTTTAGCGTCAACATTTATTAACGAAATAGGTCTCCAATTACCAATTTTTCGCTTATCTTTCCCTTTCTTTTCAATTAGTGTAATAACAGCTTGCTTTTGAGTGTTTGACAATTCGCCGACCTCATATGAGTAGTTAAGACAATCAACCAATAAATTGCCTAAGGAGTTCCAGAATATTTTATGAAACTCAACAGTGAGGCCATCATTTCCGGGTGATTTGTTATTTTCGAATGAATTCAGGCAATCAAAGCATTCCTTCACTGATAATCTTCCTTCGCAAAGACCACTCATATCGGGGGAGAGTTTAGGTATCTCTGATCTGTGAAGAAGTAATGGGTGAAATTCGTCTAACGATTCTTCATTTGCCGCGTACAAATCGGAGCAAAACGTTTCAATCTCTTTCATAATTTTTTTTGGGTTTGTAGTGACCGTACCATCACTCGCGAACATTTTTCGAATACAGCTCTTTTTACCTCTATGAGATTCTAACCCCAAAAAATACTTGTTGCTTTTCTCCCCTTTTCGTACCAAGTAGCTCTGGAGCGGATTATTGCTCCTCTGGCTATATAATCAAAATGCGAATCATATTTCATTTTTAAGTCTTCCATTTTTTCAAGATTAGATTCCGATGGCTCGGCTGCCAGCAACTCCTCGGCTTGTTCTAAGGATGTCTCAACCTCTGTTAGTTTTTGTCTTCTTCTATATGCCTTTTCTTTGCTAAATTTCATCGTGAATTGTCTGATTCGATATTTAATTAGATCCCATAATACTCTTTTATCGGTTACCTCTTCGATTTCCTCTAGCCATTCTGGTATTTTCCGATTAATCGCTAAAACATAATTCGCATCCTCAATTAGACTTGAGTTAAATTTCGAATATGAAGGACCTCACATCTGTTCATCTAACGTATTGAAAGAAATAGTTATTGCTGAATGATCTGTTTTGATGGCCACTTTGATATTCGCTTCCTCTACCTCATCTTGACAGACATCGCTAATCAACCAAAAATCTAGTCTTCTTTGGATGAGGGGCTTTTTCTGCCTCCAGGTAAAAGCCTTACAATCCGGATTCCGGATTCTCCAGATGTCAACTAAGTCAAAATTAAGACACATGTCATTGAGAAATTTAGTGGATTCTTTCTCTTTTGGCGTACCACCGGAGCAATCAAGATCTGGGTCAGTGAAAACATTGAAGTCCCCTCCGATGATAATGTTCTGATTTGGGTCAGCAACAATGCTATCTATTTTTTTCCTGTAATTTTTCGAAAAAAGAACACTGTTCTTGTACTTTATTAGGTGCGTAAATATTCCCCATAATGTAATCGTCACCTTGTACTCTGGCATCAAGCAATATGAAACGTCCCTTATCATCAATTAGTGCCGACTTCATCTCAAATTCTAAATTGTCTTTCACAAGTACCAAAACCCCACAACTGCGATTGGAACCGTGTGCGAAAAACATGGGTTCCTTCCACTGACATTTCCATGCATTTTCAACATCTTTCGTGCTATATGTTTCTTGTAAAAAGATAATGTCTGCATTTTGCTTTTGAAGCCAAATAAACAAAGTTTTCCTTTTCTCCAGGGAGCGAATACCTCGGACATTTAAAGAAAGCATTTTAAAATTAATACTAATGAACTTCTCGAATGGTTGATGCTATTAATTTCCTATTGTTTCCCAACGTAGCATACATAGAAAGGAATATACAAGGCAAGAAGAATACAATATTCCAACTAAAACACTTAGCAATTTGCACTTTGCGCGATAGTGCTGCACATACAGAAAAAACACCACAAACACACAATGATTTTAAGAGGCCGCTAGAATGATTCCCGGATGCGACCATGCGAATTGGAAATATTTATCAAGTGCTAGCTATTAACTGGAATTCTAAAACAAACTTGGGGCTTATTCTATGTTTAAAATACTTAACGTTTTTGTTCAAAATTACAGCTTCATTAACAAAATGCACATGCAATTCGGTGAAGTAAGCGTTCTTAGTAGTTTTGACTTGCTGAATACAAAGGGAAAGAATAAAATGACATAAAGGTTGGTGTACATGTTAACATTTCTAATCAGCATGAAGCAAAAAGATTCAAGTATATTACGTGAGACTCGGCATGCAGATTATAGAAAGAAAGTAGCATGGAAAAAAATTTAAATAAAGGTGAATGATTTACCTGTGTTTGTAGGAGTCTGAGTAGCTGCAATGAACGAAAAATGTCAAAATTATGTTATAGTTGCTCTACAATTAAAGTACATGGTCTCCAATTTCGGTAGACTATGCTAAGGCGGTGTCTTAAATATCTGAAATTATGCCAATGCCAAACTCAAGCGTCACTCATCTAAGCTTGTTCGTCTTTGTAGAAGGCAGTTTGGGTGTTTTTGTTATGGTTCATTGAGGCACATGATTACTGATCCCGTTTTAGCCCTCCTGTGTGGCGTGCCAAATGGTTACAATTTTTAAGCGCCTTTTAGCATATAGGAATAAGGTTTTGTAGAAAAACTCAGATTAATTTAAGAGCTAGCTGAAGTACTTGATATTGCGAGAAGTTCTCAAATGGAGGTTTTCATCAAAGTTGAGTTCAGTTCAAGAGTTGATTTTTATTGACTTGCTATTAAATGAATACAGAGTTACCTGACCCGCAGGTAGCATAGCTAATCTAGGCGGGCCAGGAGATAAGGAAAGATGGAAGACTGCTAAAAAGAATATGTTGATAAGAAAATAAAGTTGAGATCAAAACGACAACAATGTTGAGAAAAGAAAAAAAAAAGAGAGAATAAAAAATCCGAATAAAGAGCTGATTAGAGTGATTGTCATTTGACTTTGAAACAATGAACAATGTATGTAGCGTAAGCTTCCGCACACTGACTGCCTGACTAGCTTCACTTGCTAAATGTAGGCAGGTGTGGAAATGTCGTTTTGTTGATTTGTTGCTGTTGTTTGAATCGCAAACTAAAACAATAGTACTTGAAAATAGCGATTTGATTGCAAAAAATAATAGCAAAATTGCAAGATTAGCGGTAGACGATCAAGCGAATTAGAAAAGAGAAGCCGGAAGAGTTGTTCATAGAAACCACTGTGAAATAACGAGGCGCCGGGGTTAATTCAGTTACCTTGCGTTTCCTCGTCGCAACCTTGTACCTCAACCATGTAAGCTACGTAAATAAGGTAAAAGTTAATTATCCACTGAATATCTAGTGCAGTAACTATTTTTATTACTGTGCTACTGTAACTCTATTCATGTCGGAGAGGGGGCTAGACCAAATGACCGAGAGCCTTTGCAGGTAGGTCCTCGCTGCTGTCTCTAGAGCTAGCTTCTGATCTTGTAATAGCTGCTCCGGTGCGCCAAGAAAGCAATATTGCTTGTCCTTAAGGCAGTCGATGGCTGTTTGACCTGCCTTAAAGCCCTGAGATGTCTTGTCAATCACGCCTCGTCTCACATGCAGAACATTGCATTTCTTAGGGTTCCACAAAAGTCCAATGTCCCCCATGGCTTCTTCCGTCATCTTAAGCACTCGTTTAACTTTGCTTGAGATGAGGCGAAAACTTTCAGGTCATCTACGTATAGCAGGTTAGTGATGTTGTTTCCAACCACCGGCTTAGATAGACGATATCCTTCAGTAGAGCTTAGTTTCCAAGCCACCGGGTTAAGACATAGAGTGAAAAGGCGCGGGCACAGCGCGTCACCCTGGGTAGGCCTCTATTGAAGTTAATCGGGGGAGACACTTCATGGCCTTTCATGGTCTTGACAGCAATTCGGGTATTCGGGTATTATTATTATTATTATTATTATTATTATTATTATTATTATTATTATTATTATTATTATTATTATTATTATTTTATTTTTTTCACTTTGTCTCGATCGACTAGTTTTGTCCGAGGTATAGCCCGGGAACCGACTATAAAGTAACTCGATAGCCTGCCTGGAAACAATCGAATGGGAAGTCTCCATTTTGCAGACTCTTAGAACCAAAAATAAAACCAGTGTGCGTCAACATTCTTTGGTGTTAGACCATTACGCTGTTCAAAGGTCTTGGATAACGATTTCCAGCTGATAAGTCGCTATCCAGGGGATATAATGTATTGCAACTGATATATAATTATTCGCTAATAGCGACTTATCCCGGCTGGTTAAATTAAAGCTAAGTTATGCGCTCTTTAAACGACTGGCCATGGCATGAGGCCAGGTATAAAACAGTGGCGTTTTGTCCGAATCACCAATTTCAAGTCACAAAGCTAGCTAAATAAAAAGATTGGAGAGTTTTGGACAGTGCATCAGCTCTCCGCAGAACATGTTACGCCATGTGGAGAAAAAGCAATGGCTGCTCAGTGCTTCGTACCGGGCCAATATAACAGAGTTAGTGACTCTCCAGCAGTGCAAAATTACCCATCTCTTTCCATTACTCGAATTCACCGCATATACCCTGCACGAACTGGATTTCCAAATAAATTCGGTTGATGAAACCAGACGCTAACACTTCATAACGCTGCATGCAGAACTATATAGTCAGTTCTGTCGTAAACACTAAAACTCTCGCGTAAGAAGATAAGCGAACGGAATCATAGTTTATGTTTGCCGAATACCATTTCTCTTATCAGTCTTTTGGAACAAGAATAGCTTTGCCAGGAGCCAAATAATCAGTGAAGTTTCACTGTTGGGAAGGCAACGTATCAGGTCGCTGACAAATAAGTCACCGCATAGTTGAATTAAGTTGTATGGAGACACCTCCAGACGATGGGCGAGATCCTCTCGCTCAAATTATGTAACACTAATCAATTTGGAAAGTTAAGAAAAGCTTCGAAATCGATCTCAAATAACATCTATTTGAATTCCAAATGATTATTTTCTTTCAAAAGCAACGGCATGAGTCATGTCGCCTATTCTTCCTTTACCGTTTATGAATTCAATTCAATTAAAGCCCGCAAGACTGTTTTGTCAACATTAGAAGGCTCACCAAACACAACTTCGAAACAATGTTTGGAATTAATTTGTAGATTTTACACAAGTTATTTGGAAGTTTTCAAAATTTACGTCGTGGATTGCTGTTCCAATAATTATTATCATTTATCCCTTTTAAAGCTCTTGCGACAAGAAATTAGCCGCACAATTACAACATTTTGCAGCTTTCGGAGCCAATTATATTACGAATAAAGTAGCTA